>KN485090.1:6902-25160 GCA_000787095.1 Periophthalmodon schlosseri
TCAGGAGCATGAGACATCATTTTCACACATGGATTGGCCACCACAGAGTCCAGACCTTAACCCCGTTGAGAATCTTTGGGATGTGCTGGAGAAGGCTTTGGGCAGCGTCAGACTCTACCATCATCAATGCGAGATCTTGGTGAAAAATGAATGCATCACTGGATGGAAATAAATCTTGTGACATTGCAGAAGCTCATCGAAACAATGCCACAGCGAATGCCGTAATCAAGGCTAAAGGAGGTCCAACGAAATATTAGAGTGTGTGATCTTTTTTTTTTTTGGCCAGGCAGTGTAATAATAATGCATATAATTTATATAGCACCTTTCAAAACACCCAAAGCGCTGTACATTGCATTCACTCCACACTTGGTGACGGTAAGTTCCTGTTGTAGCCACAGCTGGCTTGGGGTAGACTGACAGAAGTGAGGCTGCCAATCTGCGCCATCGCCCCCTCCGACAACAACCAAGGCAAGATGGAAGATGGAAGTGTCTTGCCTAAGGACTGCCCCGCTGTGACTCCTCGTACTCCCAGCGGTCTTCCATCTAAGTACTAACCAAGTTGCTTAGCTTCTGAAAAGTGACGAGATCGGGCAAAATCCACGCAGTTAGAACACAAATTCAAAACGTGTCTTTCCTTGTAGAGACATGTGGATGATTACGTAAGATGCCCTAACTCCAAGGATCACTCTGGTTTGTGGCTCCAATACTTTCGGATACTGTTCACCTTTTAAACAACGTACACATGAATAAAAGTTATGTAGATATAGACAACACTGTAATGCGCTTTCAATGCAGTATAAAGAGCAGGGAACATAGCTTTTTGTAAATCAATCCAACTTGGGGGGCCGAGCCTTCGCTGCCGCCGCCCCCGCCCTCTGGAACTCACTCCCACAATGCATCAGGAGCTTGGACTCACTGCAGCACTTCAGATCACTACTAAAAACTCACCTGTTCGGTCTGGTATTCCTCCATGATATCCACCATCTTCTTCTACTGTTTTCTTGTGTCTTTGAGTGTCTAAATAAGCTCTATATGAGTCCAAGGAATTATTATGATTCTTATTATTATTATTGTTAACAAGATCCTGGCTAAACGCTCTAACGGCTAAATCCTATACTGTCCTTCTGCTGCCTTCCTGTCTGTCTGTTCGTACTTTCTCCATCTGAGTTTCCTATTCTATCCATTTGCCGTCTTTAAATTCATAATTGAATCAAGTGCAGATCGAGCACTCGAGGCTGCAGAGGAGTTTCCACAACACGTTCACTAATAAACAGAACACACATCGTTAGCATTGGAACTGCTGAGTAAAAATGCTTCTGTTTTATGTTCTAAAGAGAAATCCAACAAGACATTGTAAGATGAAAAAATGAAAGGAAGTGGTGATGGTGGAAAATAATATTGGAATAATAATATTTAGTGACTTTTGTGTTATTAATAATGGGAAAAAATTGGAAAAAATAGTACATTGGCCATGATGTGCTACTGTTATTATTGATTTTTCTATTTTATTTACATTTTATAATTATTTTATGTTTATTTATTCTATTGTATTATAATAATAATAATTATTATTATTTGTTTGTTTGTTTTATGCTGTTTTTTTCATGCTACATTTAGGGTTTTTGTGTGTTTAGGGAAAAGGGGCGGGGTTAGGGAGTTGTGACCTTTGTTGTTTTAGGTTTTAGTTATTTTTGTGTCTTGCTTTCACGTTTATTATTATTGTATTGGTTCATGTTGTATTGTTTTTTTTTTTATTGTCCTTAAGAAAAAAAAAAGAAAAAAAAAACTCATCGTAAGTATTATCACTGGAAATGCCTTATAAATAAAGGTGCAGTTTGTAACTTTTCCTGTCTCCATGGAAATATTATTGCATATTGTTTAGAATGTTTATGAGATTAAACATATATATCTTGCATTTATTTGTTTGTGTTTACTCAAAAACACATAGGCAAACATGCATTCTTACTGCTAGCGGGGTCACCTTTCCGCAGACGTAGCCTGTAACCTGGCCTGGTGGTGTTACCTGGTTGTCTCCATGGAGATAGATTACACACTGTGAAACAATAAGATCTCCATGGAGACGAGCAGATGGCGAACTCTCCACCAAGAAAGTTACTTAGAGCATCTTAAACTATGGCAGTGTAAAGCTTCTAATGAATCTATTTGCGTTCATTAATTAATATCCAAATTATTAAAAATTACACGTTATTCAATTCTGATTTTATTTGCGTTGGGTAACCAAACTAAAACTTGATAGACTGTATAAAGACGTGGACAAAGTGAGCGTGACGTCACCCGCAGCGTTCGGCTCCAGTCAAATGAAGCTCATCGAGGCCAGAGCAGTTATAGGGGCGAATTTAGAGCCGCGTTTCATATTAGGAACTTCGACCACGAGTATCATAGCAACCAAAGAGCCAATCTGGAGCGAGGCTGTTAAAGGTAACGCCCCTTACCACCCGCACCGCTGGTTTAGCAGGGAGCAGGCGCTTAGCAACGATGTTAGTCCAAACTGTCGCTAACGCTAGTGGGAGAAGCTGCCTGATTTGTTTCTTACGAATGTTTATATCTTGATTAACGGATGCAATAGCAAAATAAAAACACCAGGATCATGTAGCGCAGGTTAATACAAACATTCAAGACCAAAATGATGAGCCTGACATCAGCTGTAGAGAGAGGAGCGACAGTTTTTCAATAGGAGAAAGGAGCAACAGTTTTTCAATAGAAAGTGAATTGGAGTCGATGAAGCCGGAAGTGCGCCCAGAAGCACTTCCTATTTGCAGCGCGGCGGCTAATGCGTTAGCTATGTCCATTTGTATATGCAATATATGACTACCGCAGATGAATGCTGTCGTTGCGTCCTTGGGCAAGACACTTGACCCCCCTCGCCCCCAGTGTCTGTGAACGGGTGAGTGGTTCCTTGATGTAAAGCGCTTTGAGTGACGTGAAGGTGGAAATATATATATAAAAATGACTGTTTACCATTTACCGCAATTCAAAAAACCTGTTATCTTCCATAAATCTTACAGCTAGTAACGATTGTTCAGCTGATTTAAAGCTGATTTTTGTTTTTGTTGTTCTTGTGTCCAGGTGCAGTCGCCCTCCTCAAAGACCCATCCACAATTCATGAGAGGAAACTGAATCTAGCTCTAGCCGTGCGCGCGCGAGGGCCGAGAAGTGCATCAGAGCTTAAAGACCCATCTAAATCATGGTTGATCTATTAAGAGAAAGTGGAGCGAGAGTGGAGCGATATAACAGATAGAACTTGTGGAAAGAGAAATAGGAAACGGATGCTCTTACTGGGCCGATGCAGAGGTCACAGACAGACGGCAGGATGTATGTTTGATGTTACAGCTAACGAAATGGGACTTGATGGATGGAGTGATGTCATTTCCTGGTATTGTACGAAGCAGAAGACAACAGCATGTGCTACTGGGGTTATCATGGTTATGTCATGTTATGTAATTTCAACTTTGATCAAACACTTTCCTTCGACATTATGCAAAATCGCGTTATATCGGGGGCTCCAAACGTATTGCAATGATCGGATATTTTGTGTTTAGCTCAGCGTTGACACCTTTTGTTGTTCTTGTAACTGTTTATGTGTCGTTGTTGTTGACGTAACTGCTTTTGTACGCGACGCTTGGTTGCTATGCCGACGAGCCGATGTGAAGGTCCTGTTCGTCTGTTTCTGGTCTGTTTTGGAGACTGGCTCGAGTGAGTTGAGGCCGCTGTTGTTTTGCTCTTGTTTTGGTGTGGGTTACGGCCGACAGTAGCCCTTGTGTTCAGGAAATAAACAACCAGAAGAAATTCGGTGTGTTTCCTTTACACCAGAACGCTACAGTATTAGTACAAACTTAACAGATTCATTTTGGTACCTGGATTCAGTAGATGTAAGCTAATATTGCGAGATTTTTCATTGAGTTCTGTATCATATTAAAGCCACAGTATGTAACTTTTTTAGTTTAAAAATTGGCAAAAGCATGTATTTCATTATGGTTGTGTTTATTGCACTGAAAGACGTACATTAAAAAAAAACATGTGTCCTCCTCCTGCTTGTTTCCATGGAAATGTTGTTCCTTTGGCTAGAATCTTCCACATTATGACATAAAACATATTTATCTCCATGAAGAATGTTCTGAAGTATGGTTTTAACTTTTTATTTCCATGGAATCACGCAGAAAATTACATAATATACCTTTAAAGGGCCCATATTACACTGTCTTCTGATCTATGTTGTAATCTTGTTTCCTCATCACAAACAGACCTGGAGTTGTGTTTTGTTTCATTCGCACATGTTTAACCCACAAACTCTGCATATTTAGGCTGAGTTCTTCTCTCAAACAGAAAACTCTCTGTTCCACCTTGTGATGTCATGTGGTAATACAGGAAGTGCCCCACTGTGTTTTTAAACTCCACACACCTTCACTAGAATCATTTGGATGATTTCAGCTCTGGAATTGCCAATCTCTACTGATCAAAATGTAAAAGGTAGCTGCTGACTTGAAAACTACCGCTTCATGACATCACAAGGTGGAACAGAGCATTTTGAGCTTTGGCGATGTAGACAGACTAATAATAAATGGCTTCTCAAACATGTGTGAATGAAACAAAACACAACTCCAGGTATGTTTTTGAGGAGGTAACAATATTCTAACAGGGCTTAAAGCTCACAAGAGTCTGTTTTGTGTAATATAGGACCTTTCAGTAAATATCATTCAGGTGAGATGTGGTCTGATTTTTGGTAAAACACAATCTTTGACACATTAGACCTTATTTTACCTTGAATAAACACTGAATAAACTCACTTTTGCCATGTTTACAAGTCGCTAGCAAGTCTCCTCTTCCTCCCTGCAATACATCACGGTAATTCCATGAACTCCACAGAGCTTTTTCCATTACAGTCTCTGGTCTGAGTGTAGTTTAAGTGGACCGGACAGCGTGCCTGCTCCCTCAGACATGTCCACTATGCCGTAACTCACAACATACTCTCAGGAGACACAGGGAGGGTGAGTAAATATAGAGCGCGCTAACATTACCCTCACGTTCTGCGGTCTGCTGGGGTTTGGACTTGGAAGCTCTCTTGACAGTGGACACTATAGGCCATACAGTAGATAAATCCTATAGAAGGGGCTAGGTTTGGATTTGTTTATAGTATTTATAGCAGGTGAGGTCAATCGGTTCAAGCCATGTAAAGATATAGGCGGTCGTAGGAGGTGGGGCTAAGAAGAAGACACACCTCCGAATGGTAATTCAAAGTAAAAAGTATCCAAACTGTCAACTTTAGTTAACAAGTACAAATGCCTAAAAGATCTACATAAGTACAGTACTTTACTATTTGTACTTCATTACCTTCCACCACGGATGATACAGCATCTCCAGAGTTGGTCAGGTCAATAAAGCAAAGACAAAGAGTCTGCATTTCAGGCCAAGAAATGTAAGCTAACATCTGCATCACATCTCAGTCGATATCAAGTTTCCATTGAAGTCTTTTCTTCTCAGTAGAAATGGATCTTTTGACCTAATGAACGTTTATCTCTTGTAATGAGCCATTATGCTAAGAAGGTACTGGCTATGACCTTAGCTTAAACTGGACGATGACAAAGCACAGGGTTGTAATTCTGTTTTGTGTAATATAGGACCTTTCAGTAAATATCATTCAGGTGAGATGTGGTCTGATTTTTGGTAAAACACAATCTTTGACACATTAGACCTTATTTTACCTTGAATAAACACTGAATAAACTCACTTTTGCCATGTTTACAAGTCGCTAGCAAGTCTCCTCTTCCTCCCTGCAATACATCACGGTAATTCCATGAACTCCACAGAGCTTTTTCCATTACAGTCTCTGGTCTGAGTGTAGTTTAAGTGGACCGGACAGCGTGCCTGCTCCCTCAGACATGTCCACTATGCCGTAACTCACAACATACTCTCAGGAGACACAGGGAGGGTGAGTAAATATAGAGCGCGCTAACATTACCCTCACGTTCTGCGGTCTGCTGGGGTTTGGACTTGGAAGCTCTCTTGACAGTGGACACTATAGGCCATACAGTAGATAAATCCTATAGAAGGGGCTAGGTTTGGATTTGTTTATAGTATTTATAGCAGGTGAGGTCAATCGGTTCAAGCCATGTAAAGATATAGGCGGTCGTAGGAGGTGGGGCTAAGAAGAAGACACACCTCCGAATGGTAATTCAAAAACGTGCTGATTCGAATGCCATATTAGGCTGAACGATATACAGTGGTGGATGAAGTACTCCATTTTGTTAGTTAAATAAAAGTACAGGTACAGAGGCATAAAGTTACTCAAGTAAAAGTAAAAGTATCACATGAAAAAAATCTTAATCTCTCTTAAAAAAAATACTTAAGTAAAAGTATTTAAGTGCCTGTTTAGTGTTAAATGGAGATATAGTGATTAAAAAAATATACAGATATTGGTCAACAATCAATGTCTTCATTTTTCTCATGAATTCTGTGTATTTATTTTTCTTTGCTCAAAGCCGAAGCTTGAACTCGAAAACTTTAGTCAGGACGTTACCACAAACATGGTAAAAATACCCCCTCAAATCATATGGAAAGTTGGTTTAACAGGGAGCGGGCGCTTAGCAACGCTGTCAATCAAACCTGCTGCTAATGCTAGAGGGAGCGACCTCGGGGAAAGAAGGCGCCTGATTTATGTGTTATTAATGTTCATATCTTGATTTACTGACACAATAGTGAAATAAAATACCAGGATCACGTAGAGTGGGTTAGTAAAAACATTTTAAAACCAAAATGACAAGTCTGACAGCAGCAGTTACAGAGACAGTTTTTCAATAGAAAGTGAATTGGAGCCAGAGTCAATGGAGCTGGGAAGCATGCCCACGCTCACTTCCTATTTGGCACACAACGGCTATCAGGTTAGCTATGTCCATTTATATATACAATCTACAATCCAGTCAAAAATGTAGTGGAGCAGAAAGTACAAATAGCTGGTCTCAAAGTAAAAAGTATCCAAACTGTCAACTTTAGTTAACAAGTACAAATGCCTAAAAGATCTACATAAGTACAGTACTTTACTATTTGTACTTCATTACCTTCCACCACGGATGATACAGCATCTCCAGAGTTGGGCAGGTCAATAAAGCAAAGACAAAGAGTCTGCATTTCAGGCCAAGAAATGTAAGCTAACATCTGCATCACATCTCAGTCGATATCAAGTTTCCATTGAAGTCTTTTCTTCTCAGTAGAAATGGATCTTTTGACCTAATGAACGTTTATCTCTTGTAATGAGCCATTATGCTAAGAAGGTACTGGCTATGACCTTAGCTTAAACTGGACGATGACAAAGCACAGGGTTGTAATGATGATGCTTTAGGCATTAAAATGGATTCCTCTGTATTTGAGGGAGCAGCGTCTCTACCCTGAGTACCACTGTTGACAAGACTGCTCATCCATTTCAATTGATAAATAAATATAACATGTTCAAGTACCTGAGTGTGTGTGTATATATATATATATATATATATATATATGTATGGCATTTTAATTAATCCATAACAGTGTTAACAGACTTATGCAAAATCTTTTCAGAGCTTTTAACCACATTATAGTCATTTCTTCTCATTTCCCCTCTCGAAGTTGTTTTTGGAGTGACTTGTGCATGTTTGATCAATCTTTAATCACTTATTTTCAAGATGCCATTGCCAATCAACTTCTATTTTCACCACCACCAGTACACGCCTACTGTGCTGTACATCGTTCTCCAATATTATTTTCTTAATCAATGATACATCTAGGATTCGGCAGTGTTGTGTAATCATTTTGGTACAAATGGAAAAAAATCCGCTGCTCGCTAGCGTGATCTGCAGCGATCCATAGGAGGAGCCGACAGCTACACGGGTCTTTGTTGTGATGACGTTTACAACATCAGCTCCCACTGCGAGCTAATGCTAATTTTGAGGCATAATAAATATTAAAACAACATTACAAACTGAAATATTCTACATTTAAAAACAATTGTGTAGTCTTTATTTTAATTTATTTGAATTTTAATAGGTTGTTTATTTTATGTTTTCTGATTTTAATAAAAGTGACTGTTAGCTAGCTAGCATGCTGCGTTGCACGGGCCTATTCAGATGAAGCAACAGTTAACAAAGAAGAGAATAAAAACGACTTAACAATCTTATGGCACATGTAGAAGGCTTTATACGTTATCTGATTTTGGACACCACCTCCTCAT
Organism: Periophthalmodon schlosseri; assembly: GCA_000787095.1. Lineage (NCBI taxonomy): Eukaryota > Metazoa > Chordata > Actinopteri > Gobiiformes > Gobiidae > Periophthalmodon > Periophthalmodon schlosseri. The sequence goes on from KN485090.1 coordinate 15,121, forward strand.
CTCTGTAGTAGAACGCAAGCTATCGTCTGTCCAGCTTTGCCCCTCCAGGAGAGATGAGTGTAAACGATCCAGGCTGCAAAGGTAGGTAACACTACACAGATTATTATTTTGTCCTACAGCGGATTGTGAGGACTCTTCCTGTGGCATGAATCTTTAAAGAGCCCACTGTAATCCATACAGACAGGCAGATAGCGGCGCAGAATGGACCCCGGCTATTTGATGCTACGCACAGACCAACTCAAATCTATGGCCCCAAAGACGAAGCTCAGATTGCTCACCCCCAAATAGAAAATCAACCAAGATATTTAATTATAGAAGACCAAAAAAAGAGTATGAGACTTCAACGCACAAATATACAAAAGGTACTGTTGACAATTTCAGAATCGTATTCAAAATTATATCAAATACATAAATAAGGAAACAAACACACAAACAAACACACAAATAAATAGCTATTTGGTTAAAAAAAAAAAAAGTCAGTAATTTGTCAAGTATAAAATTCATATATTTATGTCCCATGAAGTGAGTTTGTACAATTTACAAATATATATTTTTTCATGAAATTTTTATGGTAATCCAAAGTAATTATTTAGATTATTTTGAAGTAAATGTGTAAATCTCAATAATATAAAATAGGACTTTTTTTTTGGATTAGGATATAGGTCAACATTTCATTTTGACAGTGTAGATTCTTTAAGTTCAACTCCACGATAAGAACATCCACCTCTGAAGTACAGCTCAGTAAATATATTAACTCATCTCAGCTCTACTAAATTTGTAAATTGAATCCAACTGTACGGCAACTGTAACCAGTGGCAACTGCTTCTGTGTCAACAACAGAAATCTTGGCCTGGCCGGGCTCCTGTAGCCTAGCACTGTAATTGGCTCACCCACTGAATGCTTAGATAACTTGTTCATCCATTATTCATGCCAGCTCACCTTTAGAGAGGTCTTGAGCTCATTTTCAGGTAAGCACTGTTCACAGGCAGACGGCACACCGCGGGACCGTTACCTTTACCGGTGAGTTTTCTTGGAGTTAATTTAAAGGTCATTTGGTTTATTGTAACTACGCACTTGTATCTGCTGAATTCTCTCATCTGTGCCACACAAAACTGATAATTGTTGCATAACTTAGTTGTGTAGTTTGAAACTACTACATTAGCTTTGTTTCTGTCTGACGCAAACTGCAAGCCAGGAACCAATAAGACACTTTTCTGTAGTTTAAAAGAGCTTGGGAGTGGGTCGTCACATCTCAGAGAATTTTGAGTTAGGCTAATGCTGAACCTATGGAGAGTTTAAAATGCAGCTCATGTTAGCGTCCATTCAATGGTCTTCTGACATTATAGTGTGATAAATGTATTTGCCAGTTTTGTTTACTTTTGATGTCATCTTTGCTAATGTATCTCTGTGGACATCTGGCAGTAGACCTAACATGAAGTTTGTTCTCTGTACATTAGGGTTAGGTTACCATGTGCAAAACAGCTTGAAATTTTTATGATTAAAAAACAGCATAACATTAAACTAGATGAAAAATTTTGTTGGTTTGGAAACATTCTCGCAACACAGCAAACATATTTCTATTGCAAATGTTACCCTTGATTCTAACCATAGACTGTGTAAAGAAGTGGACTAAGCGAGTGTGACGTCACCCACAGCGTTCGGCTCCAGTCAAATGAAGCTCGTCGAGGCTAGAGCGGTTATAGCGGCGAATTTGAAGCCGTGTTCCATATTTGGAATTCTGACCGCAAGTATCATAGCAACCAAAAAGCCAATCCAGAGTGAGGTTGTTGAAGGTAACGCCCCTTCCTGCCCGCACCACTGGTTTAGCAGGGAGCGGGCGCTTAGGAACACTGTCAATCAAATCTGTTGCTAACGCTAGCGGGAGCGACCTCGGTGAAAGAAGGCGCCTGATTTGTCTGTTATTAATGTTCATATCTTGATTTACGGACACAATAGTGAAATAAAAATAGCAGGATCATGTAGAGCGGGTTAATACGAACATTTTAAGACCAAAATGACGAGTCTGACAGCAGCAGTTACAGAGAGAGGAGCGACAGTTTTTCAATGTAAATTGAATTGGAGCCAGAGTTGATGGAGCCAGAACCGCGCCCATGCTCACTTCCTATTTGGAACACGGCGGCTAGCGGGTTAGCTATGTCCATTTATATACACAGTCTATGATTCTACCACAATCTATCCATGAGTTTCAGAATGATGAAAATTAGGGCGGTTGCCATAGTAATGAACAATATTAAACCAATTATACTGATATACATGACTAAATATTATAACATAAATGGGAAAAACTCCACAAAAACATTGAATGTAATTGGTAGAAACACGATTTCAGTCAGATGTATTCTTACAATATTTATTTCAAAACCAGGAAACCACAAACTCTATAGGAGACAGTGATGGAGCTGATGGGATCCACTCTGACTGCGACTTATGCCCGGCCAAAAACCAGTCACTTCCTCCCCGCCATCTCCACCATGGCGGCCAGTTACCGTGGCACCCAGCCCGCTTTACCCATGAGCGCTAGCGCCAACCAGTGGAGGACCAGCAGCTACTACAAGAGCCACGGCCCCCTTCCCTCAACGCTATCCATCCAGCGGGACAATCTAGACTTAGTCCGGGCCAAAACAATGTTCTACCCATCCAACAGAACTGCGCTGACAACTAGATACACTCCCGAAGACTGGTACAAATCCAACCATAGCAACTACAGAGAGTCGGAATCGTCCCGGAAAAGTGCAGAGAGGCTAAGGCAAGATACGATTCGGCTCATGCAGGATAAGGATCAGCTGACCAGGAGGACACAGGAAACTACGAGTAAAAATCTTGGCGAGAGAGTGAGCGATATTGTCTTCTGGAAGTCCGAGCTGAGCCATGAGATCGATAACATGGTGACAGAGATAGCAGCTCTCAGCGAGGTCAAGAGGAGGCTGGAGAGAGCGCTGGCCGAGACGGAGGGGCCACTTCAGGTAAGCATGCAATAAATGTGTGATGTCACTGGAGTATACGTTTAAATTTGTATAAATCTTCAAAGTAGTTTTACCCTCTGTGATTTGCCCCCATGGAGATGTTACTGCTTTACCAGAATGATCCACAGTATGGCATTAAACGTTGCCCGGGATCCAGAATACACGCTTCTTCAATACTTTACGAAGATGTGAGTCTGGTCACCGGTGAATCTCCCCGTTTCTGACCAAGTATATGACCAAGTTTGAGAGGTCAGTCTGTATAAAAAATACAGAGAGAGAGATCAGTCTGGATTTGCCAGGCAACATTAAACGTATATATCCATGGAGACAAGCAGGTGATGTCACGAGGTCAAGTTACAGGCCACATCAGTAGAGAGGCGACCCCATTTACAGTAAGGATGCTCAAGGTATCTTATTACCTTTAAGATTAATTCCGTACTGTGGAACATTTCAGGCAATATAATAACATCGCCATGGAGAAAAACAGGTGATGGAAGCCTCAGCTGAAAAATTACTTTAATGCATGTAAACAATACTGCAAATACGATTAATCCAATTATAAACATTGTGCTGTCGAGAGCCACAGGTCCCATTAGAAGATAAATAGTAACAAAAGATACATTCACTCTCTATTTCACTCTCTGTTGAAGTAGTAAGTAGTATTGAAGTAGTAACTGGGAGCGAAAAGGCTAAAGGCCAGTACATCTACACTCTCATGTTTGGCCATACATAGTGCACAACAAAGTCATATCTCATATCATGTTACCACTCTCCAGCCAAGATGTTTTGACTACAAAATCTCTTGTAGCAACAGTCTCGCTCCATACGTTTGCGTCACCAAGGCACCTCTCAAAGCACCAGTGGTCATTGAACCTGTCAGCCTGTGTAAGCTAATGGTCTAATAAACAAGGACACCGCGCTAAATCTAGATCGGGTAACAGTGGGGTTCCTCAAGGAGCGGTAATTGGACCCATGTTATTGATACCGTGCTATTGATATATAATGAATGGCAATGAATGAAACTCTTTACTGTCCTTCATCTGGTCTCGTTTGAGTCATGATCACTTTGTCAATAGGTGTCTCAAGAGTGTTTGTACCACAGAGAGAAGCGGATGTCCATTGATCTAGTGCATGACCACGTGGAGAAAGACCTAATTAAGGTAATGTCGGAGAGCTACAACTAGATACGATCTTGGTACTGTATCCAAACATGCATAAATTATTCATATCTGGGTGAACAGGAAGTGGAGGTGATCAAATCATGCCAGGAGAGGATGAGGAGGCATCTGGAGAGAGCGGTTGCACAATTGGCGTGAGTATGGACAAGAAGCTAAATTTTACGCAAAAGATGACCATATATTAATTCAAACTTTTTGAACAAAGAAACACAGCAGGAAAGTAAATATTAAATTGGTATCTGCTGTGTTAAACAGTTTTCTAGTATTGTTTACCAGTTTATCATAGAAGTACTGACTGCAAGTCCCAAGTAGGTAGTTTTTTCATGTTTAGTTTATACTTTTAAGTACAAAGTACACCCTGATTTCTCCCTGTTACAACTAAAATTAAATATCTTGGGCATATCATTGCTGCGGACATGGCAGATGATGATGATATTTATAGACAAAACAGGATGTTGTATGCTCAGGAAAATACTATAATATATAAAATTGATATAGTTTAAACATATTGTCTTAAGTGGAAGTTTGTTTCTTGTACTGATGATGTAAAATTGATATAGTTTAAACATATTGTACATCGTTATACACTTCCCACCTCTGGACTCATTACCAAAAAGCCAGTGCGGAGGGGCTGCAGATGGCTTATAACGACGCTTTACAGGTGCTCTTTGCGGGTGCTCTTGAGGAGGCCGCGATGAACTAGTGCAACCGAGATGTTTGTTACTGAACGAATGAACACTTTGCAAGCTGTACTAAGAACTTTAATGCACAGTTTTATTTGCAGGCTGAATACGTCAGAAAATGAAATAATAACGTCACTCACAAACATAAGATTCAGTGCAATACGCTTCAGTCCAAGATGTGGAGAGACTGGTGTGGTCTTTTTAAAACATACATTTTTACTGTTTCTATTGTCTTAAAAATGGACCATGAGTCTGGGATAAAGATGAACTGATTGACGTATGTGCGCTTGTAATTGAGTAAATTCTTAGTCATGTAACTATACTTTTACTTACCACTACTGAGTACAACTATTCCGTATTTGTCATGGTACATTACTTTGTGGGCGTCCTAGGTCTAATCGAGCAGCGCAGCATGAACTGGAGCGAGACATGAGCGATAAAGTGACAGCTCAGAGGATCGACGACCGTTGTCACCACTTGAGGAACACGTCCAATGGGATCGGCTACTACAGGGGCATCGAGAGACTGGACCCTTCGTGAGTATATGCACTGTATAAGCAGCCAATCAGGGTGAAATACAAGTAACAGACCCACACATTTTACTTAGACTGGGAATATGGGGATTACGCAGTTGTTGGTGGTTGGTAGAAGTAAGAGTAGTGTCAGCAGACATCCACTTACGTTACCTCGGCCTCATAGCAAGAAGCTCCTTGGTTCGACTCCCAGGACAGGTGAGGCCTTTCTTTGTGAAGTTTGCATGCAGTTCCCATCAACCTTAAAACATACAAAATAGTCTAATTGCGCCAGTAGCATTGAAGAACGGGTCAAATACAGAGGAGTCGTTTTCGTATGAGGCTATTGTCTTAACCATATGAGTATTAAAAGTATTGAACTCTTAATTTTACCTATAAATGACTGAAAAAATCTATTGCCATTAAGATACAGTATATACTTCATTCTCATTCATGCAACTGTACCGTAAAAAGGCTGTGTTAGAAGAGAAGAGATATGTTGTTTTTATGTTTAGCTAATATCAGCAATTCATTTTTTATCCCCTGACAGGCTTTCTCTTCCTGACACCTGGTCCAAATTCACGGATGACAACATTTTGCAGTCCCAGAGCGAACGCGCCGCCTCCCACAAACTCCGGGACGAGATCGAACTCCTGCTCAACACGACCTCCAACGAGATGTGGCACCAGTTCAACAACGTCAACGTGTCCTTTACCAACCGCATCTCCGAGACCTCGGACGCCAAGAACAGTCTGCAGACGCACCTGGCCAAGGTCTGTTTCTCTGCTTTATATTGTACAGTTTATATCGTGTTGTTGTGTGTGTGCGCCCCCTGTAGTTAACTCTTGGATTTGCCATTTGTGATCGAAACATCACATTGAAGTTGCACTATGTAACTTTTCTGGTGGAGAGTCCCACAAATGCTTTTCTCACTGGAGACGTTACTGCTTTGTCTAAAATGTTCACCAATATGGCATAAAATGATCTATATTCACGGAGACAAGCAGGTGACGCTAATAGGCTAAGTTACAGCTCAGATCTGTGGAGAGTTGAGCCCATTCACAGCAAGAATGGATGTTTTTCAAGGGATTTGTGAGCAATAAAACAACTCTAGTTGAAAAAAAGCAAGATAAATACATAATATTTTTATGCGGGACATGGAAGGAAATAACATCACCATGGAGACACGTAGGTAGCGGACCCCTCACTAGAAAAGTTACACAGTGCACCTTTAAAGGGCCCATATTACACTGTTTTATGATCTATGTCGTAATGTTGCTTCCTCATAAAAAACATACCTGGAGTTGTGTTTTGTTTCATTCACATATGTTAACAAAGAAATACTGCATATTTACCCTGAGTTCTTCCCTCAAACAGAAAACTCTGTTCCACCTTGTGATGTCATGTGGTAATACAGGAAGTGCGCCACTGTGTTTTTAAACTACATACATCTTCACTAGAATCATTTGGATATTTTCAGCCCTGGAATTGCGAATCTCTACTGAACTACACAGGTAAAAGGAGCTGTTAACTCGAAAAGTACCACTGCCAATTCTCACTGAACTACACAGGTAAAAGGAGCTGTTAACTCGAAAAGTACCACTACATGACATCACAAGGCAGAACAGAGCATTTTAAGCTTAGGGGATGCAGACCCAGTAATACAACATTACTCAAACATGTGTGAATGAAACAAAACACAACTCCAGGTATGTTTTTGATGAGGTAACAACATTATTAAATGGCTTAATGCATTTTGGTTAATATAGGACCTTCAAATACTCGTTTTCTGTGTTCACTGTCGTAGCCTAGCACCAGTGTCTTGCACATACCGACACTATTTATACAAGATGTGTTACTCTACCATTGACTCACAGTGATAAGTGGGCTGATATCGCTGTTGTGCATGCAAGCTTCAATAAAACATCATCCAAAGTAGGTCAACATTATTTCAGAGACCACTGCTTCTACTATATTGTTATTGTTGAGGTAAGGCACTTATTATTTGCTCTGAAAAATGAACACCAGACGTTTCTCCAGGTCTCCAGGAGTCATGGTCAGGAGCAGAGGCGGAAGAAATACTCGATTTTGTTACTTAAGTAAAAGTACAGATACTGGAGCAAATATATATAAATATTCAAGTAAAAGTAAAAGAATCATATGAACAAATCTACTTAAGTAAAAGTATTAAAGTGCTCATTAATAAATGTACTTAAAGAGTAAAAAGTAAAAGTATTTCAAGCTGATTTTCAGATCTAATGAAGCTTCAAATGTAGTGATTTTGATAAAGATTTGTGCTGAATTTTGTCCAACAGAAACAATTGTATATTTTTGGCTCAAAAATAAACCCTCAGGCTTTTCAGCAGGTCCCAACCTATAACAAAAAATACTTTTACTCTTCAGTCCTGTTAAAAAATGTAGTGAAGTAAAAGTAAAAAGTATCCACTTTAAAATTTACTTAAGCAAAGATTTTAGGCATCTGTACTTTACTTAAGTACAGTACTACTTTTACTCTGTTACGTTCCACCACTGGTCAGGAGTACCTAGCTAAAAGTAAGTGAACTGTTCATGATTTTTGCAAAAAGATCTGGATAAATTATGTTAGAACCATGTGGATTGAGCAAATTATATAGAACATTTCCTCCTTACAGTTTCTGACTGAAGTCTTTATAGGACTATATTGCCTTGGAGGAGGCCTCTGCTTCTATAGTAAAAGAAAAATTCAATTCTGACATCTAAATAAACGTTTTAGAGTGAAGACGTTTGGCTGCTCATCCAAGCTGCTTCTTCACTTCGGGTCAGATCACTGCCGGACACTGCCTTATATCTGTCCGAACGGAGGAGCTAACTACACTGAAACTAAAAACGTCCGAACGGAGAGCTAACTACACTGAAACTAAAAACGCCTATTTGTTTACAGTTTCTGTTTGTTGTTGAACTGTGTCTGGGTCATATTTTGCATTCAGGACCGTATTGGGAGCACCCACTTTTTGTCCAGTTGACAGAATTGAATTTTTCTTTTACTACGGCTCATACCCGGACGCCTGAGGGATTACACAGACATCTCTGCTTCTGGCTTGAATCCCAATCCTTTCACAACAATATCATTATAATTACTCCCCTCACAGAACCTCAAGGTTGCTATGCGTTTCAGCTGAATCTTCCAGAGTGGGCAGATCACATGCTGTTTAGTGAGAAGGCAAAATCCCTCTCCTCTTGCATCAGTGGGTAACTCGATTTTCTACTTATTAGCAGATCATGTGCTTGTGCCATTCTCTTTTCCTCTGCGAGCTACAAACAAAACCAATGTAAATCCAATGCGTGTATATGTAACCCGAGAAGAGATCGATCTTAATTGGTCAAAGCATTGCTGTTTTGGGACTTCAGTTTGTCATCAGTGCCATGCTAACAAGCTAACTACATGCTTACTATGAAATGTCCTAATCGGGCCGTAAATAGAACAAAAACGGCTGGAGTAGATTGGCTGGAATTGCAAAAATATGTCTAGAATTTATTTTTGACAACAGCTGTGATCTGAGGCACACGGTTCCCGTTTAACCCAGTTTCAGAAGAGCAGTTATTTTTCCTAATTCAATTACATCAGAAGTGTTTGGACACAGAGGGACACTGTTAAGAGGCGCACCAGATTGATTTATTAGGGCTACTGTCCATAATTACCACTAGCACTAGCTTTGAGCGTGTACTTGGGTTTACTTTACTAAAAGGTGAGTTCAGATATTGCTGTCAGGGCCAACCGCAACTGTGCATAGTGTTTGTATAGTTTGATTGCAAGAATTGTTTTTGTGGCATATTGGCTCTATAGCTGCTCAATAGCGGCTCGGCTGGTTGTTACCGTATCAGGTTTAGACTTTATTTCCATATCTTCAAAAACATGCATTCTTCCCACAATTTAATTCCACTTATTTGGAGCTGGGTCATGGGGGCAGCAGTCTGAGCGGGGTCTCCTAGACTTCCTTCACCGCAGACACTTCCTCCAGCTCGTCCGGTGGGATCCCAAGGCGTTCCCAGGCCAGCCGAGAGACACAGTCCCTCCAGCGTGTCCTGGGTCGTCCCTGGGGTTTTCTCCCGGTGGGACATCCCCGGAATGTTAAGACCCAGCTTATCTAGGGTCAGGGTAGTAACAAAAACCAAGATGGAAAAATGGTAAAGTAAAGAAGTAATTTTATGCACAGCGTTGTAAAAGGAAAAAGTAATAAAAATGGACTAAAACATTTACGTAAAATTATAAAATAAAAGAACTAAACTAACAAATCGAACACAACTAACAAATAACAAGTTTTGTGTCTTAGAAAATAGGTCACAACGGCCTATTAAAAGCGAGTGACAAAACTAAGGGACACATAACACGAAAACGAAAACCACGAGTGTCCCAAAACAAACACGAGTCACATAAATCTACAAACTGAATCGAGTGACAAAATAAAAAGACACAAAACTAAACTAAACTAAATTAGTGTCTCACACACAAAGTTAGACACAAGCACAAACAAGTGACTAACGAAACAAACTGAGACACATACAGAACGGCAGAATGGCCACACCGGCCAGCAGCCCCGAACAGGTGTGAAGAATCTCCTTAAGTAGGGGACGCAGCTGCAGGTGAACCACAGGATTGGCCAGACTGGGAAACAGTTCTCCAATCACCAGCGAGGGCTCATACAG
>JACM01009919.1:0-11697 GCA_000787095.1 Periophthalmodon schlosseri
TATATATATGTGTATATGTGTGTATATTGTATATAATATATGTATATAATATATGTATGTGTGTGTGTATATGAGTAAATGAGTATCTAGTTTTAGTATTGATTAGTATCTGATTTTGATACTATTGACAACACTACATCATACTGGTTTAGATCTGGTTTAGTCCTAGTGCATTCTCTAGATTTAGTTAAACATTAGAGGATATGCTCATTTATATCAAATGGACGGAAATGTTTCATTTTGGCATGTCTCAGAATTGAACCAGTTGTGATGACAATTGATTGCTAAAATGAAATGCTTCATGTTTGATTGAAGTTTGAGATTGATAATGGTCAAAGAAACTGTAGCCTATTAAAGCATTACATTGTTTTGAGACTTTTGTTGTTTAAACTTACTTTATTAGGATTGTCAAAATATCGAAAATCGGATACTAATCGATACTAAAACTAGTGTTGAAACTAGATACTCATTTGAGCAGGTATCAACACATCCTCAAGTCACATCCTCAGGACAGAAATTAATCTTCCCTGAATAGGTTTAGAATGATCTTAAGCTGTATCAGAACAACTATAAGACCACATGGATTAGTATACGCCCATGGACCACTATGGAACCAACCTGAACGACTGAGGGATTGTGACAACACTAGACTCTATATAAGGCTATTGAATGATTAGATAGAAATACATGTGCTTCGGAAACCTTACGAGTGTTTTTTTTTCCTTCTCGCATAACATCATTAACACATTGTCACCCCATCCTCTGCTCGTTTCCCGTCCTCCTTAGCACCACGGAGATGGAACACGAGGTGGCCTGCCTAGACATCACTCCTCTGGGGGAGCCTGGCGGCGAGTCCCCCCTGTGCGCCGTGGGACTATGGACGGACATCTCCGCGCGCGTGCTCAAGCTGCCCTGCTTCACAGCCCTGCACAAGGAGATGCTGGGAGGAGGTGAGGGGAGACACAGCGCTACCAACAGCCTGCTCCATTCATTTTGTTGTGCTTTCCAAGTAGTTAGTGTGCATTTTTATCATTTGAGGAGGACGCAGATGTTAAAGAGGGGGTATTATGCCAAATCTTTTTTTTTTTTTTTAGCTTTCGACCGTGTTATAACGTTGTTCCCTCATCAGAAACATGCCTGAAGAGGTTTTAGATGGCATCCATGCATGTTTGAGTATTTTAGCGATCTCTTCCAGGCCTTGTTTGAACCCTCCTTACGGTTAGGTGTAAGATTCTACCTAATGCTCAGCCCACAAGCCACCCATGCTCCCGCCCAACAGTCCTCCATAAATATACCAAACATGATATAAAACTGTACACTACAGCTTTACAAATCTGATGCAATCTGCAGTAGTTTCATGATGATTGTGTTGTGATAGCGCTCTGAAGGGGTAGTGACTTAACACAGGGAGCAAAGGGAGGGGAGACTCCCTTTGAAAACAAAAGTGAAGTTTGTGAAACATGTTAATACGTTGTTTTTGGCAAATAGAACATTTTCAAAATAATAAAAGTTAACATGGTGATCTAAATATGATATTATGATGTTAATACCCCATACTTCATTCATCACTTCATTAATACCCCACAGAAGTTAAAAAAAGTAAAATACCCCCTCTTTAAAACAAATCTTATAATTTCAGTGGTTAATTCTCATGGTCAATGCTCATGGTAAACGTCAAGCATGTTTTGTTGTTTTTGAACTACACAACCAGTCAAAAGTCTGGACACTTTTTCATTTATGGTTCTGTTTTATTTCCATGATTATTTACATTGTAGATTATCGCTGAAGGCATCAGAACTGTGAATTGACACATAAGGAATGTAGTAAACTAAAAATAAACTAAAAATAACTTATTTATTTTAATAAGTCACCCTTTGCTTTGACCACTGGTTTGCACTTTCAGCATTTCTTGACCCTGACAGGGCACAGTTGTGAAGTCAAAAACATTTCATGTGAATTCATGATGAAGCTCATTGAGAAAAGGCCAAGGGTTTGCAGTGGTGTTTGAGTTATTTAAGTTTTTTCCATACATCTTGCATCATATATTTGATGTCTTCCATATGTAGAAAGTAGTAAACGTAAAAAAAAAAAAAAACAAAAAAAAAAAAAACCATTGAAAAAGAATGTGTGCTCAAACTTTTGACTGTAGTGTACTTCTGACATCGTTATCACATATTTTTAGAACTTAATATTAAGCCATAGTACGTAACTTTTTTGCCAAAACATAGACTAAAATAAAAGCATGTTTCTTTCATTTTGGATGTTTTTATTGCACGGAAAAATGTAGAAAAACATGCGTTCTTATGTGTGAGTGGACTTGCATCTCCACAAACCTGACTGTTATTTGGCCTGGAGGAGGGCCTCTTCCTGCTTGTTGCTATGGAAATGTTGTTCCTTTGGCTCTAATCGTCCACAGTATGAAGTATATATATCTCCATAGAGGATGCTCCGAAGTAAGGTTTTAACATTCTATTTCCATGGAATCACGCAGGTGATGTGCCACCTCCAGAAAGTTGCATACTATTGCTTTAAGGTATTCTGCTGTATTCAAATGCCACGGTGTCGTTATGGGCTTCTTGACAGTTTTCACAGAACTCGTTTATTTCACTGAGTCAGTGGAAAAAGGAGCACTCCTCACAGCCTTGAGTTCACAATCATATATAGGTCTGTCACATCACAAATACAGTAAATAACCATACATAATCAGAAGTCTTATTTCAGTCTCTGTATGTCTGTCCTATATAGATCTGATCACTGTTGGCTACTTGCTTTGAGTAAAAACAGATCAATTATCAGTAGGGATGCACCGATCCGATACTGGTATTGGATATCAGCGCCAATACTGACAAAATTCCTGGATCGGATATTGACTTCCAAATGACGGTTTCATCTGATATCCTGGTTGGACATATAAACTGATGTAATGAGACCATTTACTGGCTGTGGTTGGCCCAGAAAGTCTCAGAATGTTTGAATTTGTGTTTGAGTTGCGTTATGTAGCTGTTATTTATCTCTCAACTAACTACAGAACATTTGGATCTGTTTTAAGGAAATAATTGCTTTATTCGGTCTCTGCTCTGGTATCGTTAATATCGGATATTGACAGATGCTTAAAGCTGTATTATTGGAATCAGTATCAGAACTGAGAAAGCTGGATCGGTGTATCCCTAATTATCAGGGCAAATGTCTGCACAGTGAAGTAGTGCATAATCAAAGCAATATTGCACATTTTCAGATAGAGCGCTCTTGTTTTTGTTAGACATTATAAAATATTAAACTACACAGTATACTGACATAACATGGTACTTTTGGTCACGATTATATTGTGGAAATGTGATACCGTCCCGTCCCTTTGTGTATTTATGGAAAAGGTAAAGGTACAATGGATATAAATTGGCTCAGGATAAGCACAGTCTTAGTGAAGCAATAGTGAAGTGATGCGTTTAAAATAGGCTTGAACTAAAGTTGCCATTTTGATTTTAAAGTGGGACTAAACACAAATTTCTCCCACAACCACATTTCAGATAGAGCTGCTAAACTGCGCAGTGCCTATGGACTAAAGAAGAGGGAAGAGGGGGGAGGAGGGGCGGGATCTTTAGGTATAAGGAACCGTGTGATTGGTCTAACACAGGGGTCGGCAACCTTTAACACCCAAAGAGCCATTTGGACCCGGTTTCCATGGAAAAAAAACACTGGGAGCTGCAAATACTTTTTGACATCTAAAATTAAGATAACACTGTAGATATTGGTTTTTTTTTTACCTTTACGCTTTGTATAAACAACTATAGCGTGTTGCTTATGAAATCCATGAAGTGTTACAGAGACTTCTGCTCTGAACCTCTGCGCACAGCGTCTGCAAATCGGGGCTGTATGAAGTCACTTTCATCTTTACACAGGACTCTACGCTGTCGTCTGTGAGGCGTGAGCGGTGTTTGTTTTTTGCATAGTTCATGGTGTAGAATAGCTGCTCACATACGTATGTGGATCTGAAGATTGACAGGACTCCAAATGCATATTTCTCGATAAATGCATGGCTTTTTGGCGGCGTTTTGGCGGGCTTCTGCGAACGTGGCACTTATTTTAAGCGACGAAGAATATTATATTTAATATTTCAAGATCACAATAATCTTCCAATTTAAACTACAATTTAAAAAAGAACTAACACAAATAAAATACACTTCAATTAAATACTTAATTTATACATAATTTATTTTCCCAAACCACGCAGAGTCGCAGTATAAGAATGAAAGAGGTTGCCAACCCCTGGTCTAACAGGTATCCATATCCCCCCCCTCCTTCAGACAGGTGTTTGTAATCTGGCTGTAATCTGGGCGTGATGTCACCAACTACTTCAAATTGCAGTTTCCACTGAAGTCAGCACACACTTGGATTTAGATTTTTTTCACCAGAAAGATGCAAATTTACCTAGTTTGCACTGAAGTTGAAATGATTTGAAACTGTAGTTAATGCTATACAAAACACCGTATACACATTTTAGTTGTAGAAAAAGTGGATTTAGTGTTTAGTTCCACTTTAACAACTGTATGCCATTTTACAAATTGCAATTTGTAAAATGGCATACTGTTGTTGCAATTGCAAACCAAACCTATTTACCACCCTGAAAAAGATTCAGTTGGTTTTATACACTTTTTATACACAAAATACTCAAATTTAACATTATGCCATATCCACTCAGTCTTCAGTGGGGTTTAACACTCCGGGAGTTAGCTGTGTCCAGTCTGATCCCTGGCCTGTGTTTGATGCAGTGGACCATATCCTCCTCACACTGTCACAGGAGCTGCTCAGACAGGCCAGACTGACCGCTGCACACACTCCCCATAACAAGGCCACGGGTATATTTTTGATACTTCATTCATCATTCGTCATTCACACCGCATGCACTTGCTTGTCTGCATGGAGATGATATTGCTTTGCCTGGACTGTATAGTATGGCATTAACCTTTCTTCAATTACAGATGTTTTTATTGCTCAAAAATACCTTGAGGTACACTGAGCAGGGTCGCCTCTTCACATATGTGACCTTTTATTTTGCCTGGTGGCGTCACCTGCTTGTCTCCATGGAGTATTTATGGAGGGGGTATAATGCAAAATCGAATTTTTGGAACTTTCTACCATATTATAACGTGCTCTCATCAAATTCATGCCTGGCATCGATGCATGTTTGAGTAATCTTGCGATCTCTCCCGGGCCCTATTCGAACCCTCCTTACGATTAGCAGTTAGATTCTTTCCAGTGCTCAGTCCACAAGCCTATGTCACCTATGCTCTCACGCGTCAATTTTCCATAAATGCAAAAGCATGATACAAAACAATACACTACAACTTCACAAACCTGATGTGATGTGCAGAAATTTCATTAGTGAAATGTGCACTGATTGTGCTGTGATAGCACTCTGAAGGGGAATGACTTGGCACGGAGAGCAAAGGGAGGGGGGTACTCAGAGTGTCAACATTATTCAACGTTATTACACTTAATACAATGTTTTAGTCAAATATAGCATTTTCAAAACACTAAAAAGTAACATTTACATGTAAATATGTAATGTGTTAGCAGTTAATACCCCATAGAAGTGAAATACCCCCTCTTTAAGGCCATACTGCAAAACACTGCAGGCAAAGCATGGAGGCAAGCAGGTTGCAAACCCTCCACTAAAAAATTACATAATGCACCTTTAATTGGTTAAATCCACTTCACTCAGATGATGACAGATATTGACCAATAGGAGGATTGGGTGGGAAAAGTGGACATGTGTTTTGATCATAGAGCTATATTACAAATAACATCTCCCGAATCACTATATAGTCACTATATCTCCATAAATAAGATCCTATATTACGCACAATTTACTCTTGTGAGCTTTTAGCTCTATGTTAGAACATTGTTACCTCTTCAGAAACATACCCAGAGTTGTGTTTTGTGTCTTTCACACATTAATGGTCTGTCTACATCTCCAAAGCTCAAAATGCTTTGTTCCACCTTATGATGTTAAGAGCTACCTTTTACCTCTAGAGATTGGCAGTAGAGATTGGCAGTTCCAGGGCTGAAATCATCCGAGTGATTCTAGTGAAGGTGTATGGAGCTTAAAAGCACAAGGGAGCACTTCCTGTATTACCACATGACATCATAAGGTGGAACAGAGTGCAGGATTTTTCTGTTAAACATGCGTGAATGAAACAAAACACAACTCTAGTATATTTTTGATCAGGAAACAACATTATAACATAGATCAGAAAATATGGGTCCTTTAACATTTATAAAATTGTTACATTGCCTGCCCTCTCTAAATTCTTACTTTCAATAGTAGAAAAGTCAGATGTTTCATTTACGGCGCAGCCTGTACTTCTTGTATAAAGTTTGCTGCCAGCCTGAGCTATAAGTCATAGATTTTTGTGTCCAATGCATTCGCTGACATTTCTCCCTCTCTGCTCCTGCGGGCTGGGGGGCTGACTGGGTGGGAGGGATGACGCTTGGGTACAGTGGTGCTCAGGGAATAACTGATTTGGCTGTGTCCTTTCAGAGATCATCCCCCGCTCCATCCTCATGACTACGTTCGAGGGCAGCTACTACCTGCTGTGTGCACTGGGAGACGGAGCGCTCTTCTACTTCGGACTGGACCTCACCACTGGTATGTCTATGTCTCAAACACTGCTCTGCTTAGGCTGTTGGAAGAGGAGAGACACTGTGGGATTCTCTCTCTGATCACATTACTTTTAAAGCGGACCTATGCCAAATCAACCTTCTCATTTACCCTCTTGAAGTATTTAGAGTGATTCATGCATGTTTAAGAGTAATCTTTATACTCATGTATTCAAGATGTCATTGCTCCGATCAACCCCCACCGGCACGTGCCCACTGCTCCGTACTTTGTTCTCCAATTTTATTTTCTCAATCTGTGAAATGCGTAGGATACGGCAGCATCGCATAGCCATTTTGGTTATTGAAGAAAAAAAATCCCACACTCACTAGTGTGATCTGCAGCTATTCATTGGAGGTGCCAACAGCTGGACGGCTCTTTGTTGTGATGACGTTTACGCGACGTCGGCTCCCATTGGGCACTGCAATTTTCTAACCCAGAAGTCAGCAAATTTGTTTCTTTTAAGCCGTTTTAGATCAGTATTGCGATTTAAAATGTCCCCAAATTATAACATAACGATCCGCAGGTGTCATAGATTATAAATATATAGCAAAAGATTTTAGACCATGAATGAGGAACATGTTTGAGTTTGAACTGTAGCCCCACTCGATTAGTCTTTTCTGTCTCATCTCTAGAGTTCTATTCTCATGCTTGAAAATGCACCATGACAGAGAATCGACTGTCTGGCATAGTGTCAGGCAGTTATTTCCCATGATTCTTAGCGAACAATGTTCCTGACTGGGTGAAAACAAGTGACCCTGTTGGTAGCTTCTCTATGGTTATTACCCAACAAAATGCTTTGTAAAATCCATAGGTTATATCTTTCAGGCTGCTTTGTCCCTCATTTATCTGTCTTTACAATACACTGCATAATATAAAGGTCATTTATCGCAGCAAGAAAACATAAAACACACGTATAGGCCCTTTAACAAGACTGTGTATTATGAAATAGATAATGTGATCTTTTGCCTATATAACTTTCTTCTGTTGTATACTTTGCCTCCATAATGACTGTTAATATCTTCTATGCAAAGATATCATTCAGTAGTGCAAAATAACTACTTTTTAATTACTTTTAACTACAGATTAACTACTTTTTAAATTAATCAACCATTTGCATGTAAACAAAGGAATGACTTTAACCGTAATTGTGTATTTTAAAGTACCACTCATTTTTAAGAATGTACAAAATGTGTAAGTAAAGTTCAGTTGCTTATCCTCCAGCAATCCTCCAGTGCATTAGGCAGTTTGATGTTGCAGGTGAGACAGCGGTAAAAAGTTCAATCCGTCTATGAAAAAAAGCAACAACACTACTCTGCTCTCTACTTTTTGCCTCTGTTTTATTGCGAATCAATTACTTAGTCGAAAAGAAAATTGGATTGAACCAATTATTTGGCAAGGAGCTGTCCTAATTGAATAGTTTCAGTCGACTCAGTTCATTTTCTGCAACATTATTCAGGCATGTCAAACCTGAGGATTGTAAATAATATACAATGAAAATGAAATATGTGCAATAAACAATAAATCATTTTAAGTTCAATACAAATGCACTGGTCTTAAGAGACTCTGAATGTTGCTGCTCTTTACATACCATTCTAGTGTAATCAGCAGACTTGTGCACATAGGTACTGTTCACCTCTGCTCCTGAGAGAATTCTGTCCTCCTACACAGCTCTCCACAGCGCTGCACTCATCCACATTAGCATTAGCCTGTCTGTGTTCTCTCCCACTCTCACACAGGGGCCCTCAGTGAGCGCAAGAAGGTGACACTGGGCACCCAGCCCACTGTGCTCAGGACCTTCAGATCCCTGTCCACCTCCAACGTGTTTGCCTGCTCCGACCGACCCACAGTCATCTACTCCTCCAACCACAAGCTGGTCTTCTCCAATGTCAACCTGAAGGAGGTCAACTACATGTGCCCCCTCAACTCCGAGGGTTATCCTGACAGGTATTACATTTGTTATCTGCTGCTACTGCTAGTATGGTTTGTTAGCCAATTTGACACTGATGAACTAACTACTGACTAGGAAATGGTGAGCATTTACTGGGGTATAAGGAGGGTGGGTAAAATACATATATAATATATGATATATTGACATATGACATAATGACATAATTTTTACATGAATATTGGCTGCCATCTGGGGCATTGTTCTATTGTACTTTCTGAAAACAACCGATACCCAGATATGTAAATACTTTTGTGACTCTGCAGATGTTGTGATGTAGTTGGATAGAGGCCACTTAACAGATTCAAACTTTGGCAGATTTACACTACTGCCTTAGAGGGATTTTAATATTTGATGCAAGTGTGCAGAGTTTATTAAATGTGTCTCATGTCTGCTGCACAGAAGTAGTTTATGATGTGCATTAGAACTTTACTAGGGGTAGGAGTAGAAATGTTCAGACCTCTTCCTACTTCCTTTCAAACAAACTAAAATGTATTGACTATATTTCTTACTAATTGTCCATGTTGCTTTATGATTATGTAATTTAAAACACTTGTTCAAAATAAAGGATTTCCTTTTTATGGATAATAATTATGAAAATGACTTAATACCTGTATGCCCCAAAAGTCAGTATTTTACATCTAAAACGACCAATACTAATGGCAGTTACTAAGTAGAGCCACTTCTTTGATATTAATGCGTACTTCTCTCCTCCTACCACTACTTCTGTTAAGTGCTACATGTCAATATTCCTCATTTGAGCGTCATCACAGTCTTTATTCTCTATGTAATTTAGTGTCCTTTTCTCCCCCACAGTCTGGCTCTGGCTAACAACAGCACCCTGACCATTGGCACCATAGATGAGATCCAGAAGCTGCACATCCGCACAGTGCCTCTGTACGAGTCTCCCAGGTCAGAGCACTCAGACGCTCCAGCACACACCTTGTACAAATAGGATTCAAATAGCTCATATTTGCACTCGCTTTTTTCCGCTTCTAGGGTTTGCTCTGATTTGATTTGCCTTTACCCGCTGTTCCTTTTCGCTACATCTACTATAAAAGATTTCATGTGCTAAAAGTCTGAGCCAGAGACTAGAGTATAACTTTTTAAATGAATAAAGCCCTCCTTTACCCCTCTGGAAATTTCATTAAAATGAAACCCCATCATCTTGCCGACAGATGTACAAGTTCTCATCATACATTCCTCACCTTATTGCTGTAGTTTGAGTGCATTTTGGAACATTTATAGTAATGTTCAATATGCACTGCCCCTAAAAGAAATAGTAAAACCTAAAAAATGTTTTACCAATATCAGTGGTGGGGCAAAAAACACCTTGAAACTATTATTGAAACTTCAAAAACATTTTGTTGATGAATTGCCACTTTGTACTTTTTATTGACCTTAATTAAATGTATCATATGGCAAGTACAAGTTCTAAATGACTATTTAGCAATGGTAAAATTGTACTCAAGTAACGGTACAGTTGCATGGCAGTTCCATGGAAAAATATGTACTAAACTTCCAAGTACAAGTACTGCTGTTTTGTACCTAATTGTTACTATCTTTAAGCGTGAAAAACATACTGCATTTTTTGGAGTATAAGTCGCACCATCCAAAAAATGCATAATAATGAAGAAAAAAACATATATTTGACATATAAATCGCATCTGAATATAAGTCGCACGACTCGGACAAATTATGAAAAAAAGTGCGACTTATAGTTCGGAAAATACGGTAAATAGTTCATTCCAAACAGTTTACAGTAGCCCAAAGTTATTCCTCACTTACCTTATGCTTTCCAAACATCTTAATTATTCACCGCGCTTTTCACAGCTCTCAGAGACCAATGAGTTTTGCTGTGATGGCAAAGCTAACAACAACTAGCATGCCAACATGCACTTCCTGATTATGGGACAACAAAATGCTTTCTTATTAGATGCAGGCAGTACACAGCTTACTTATTTTGACCTGAAGAACTGCTTATACAATATATCTGTTGTGGGGCAAGACACATTTTGTTCAAATACATGGGGGAAAAACATTGGGTACAGAGCCTTTGAGTAGTATTTTTCATGGGTAGTTTTATTTAAAGTACTAGATACTTTTAACACAATTTTAGTAGTAGCATTTTAGACCATTCCTTTATACAAAACTTCACCAATTAAAGTTTCTAAAGCTGTGTTCAGTGTTTGTTTTAAACCACAGTCAACATCTCCTTGGAGCCTTGGCCAATCATGCAGTGGCGGTATGTGTTTGTAGGTAGAAAAAGGTGCAGATGCAGCGGGGAGAGCTGTTGATTGGGATGATTAAGACTTGTTCCATGCTCAGTAACTCCTATGATGTTATTTTAGCATGACTCGGCAAAAAAACCCATAGAGATAAAATAGGAGCAGAAGTAGTGTCAATAACAGTGAGCTAGCTAAGCACTGTTGTGCACAGAGCCAATTATTGAATTCCAATACCATTACAGATCTAACTAGGGCTGCACAATATATTGCAAGAATAAGGATATCGCAATATTGGCTGATACAATAATTAGAAATCGACCGATGTGTGTTTTCATGGTCGATACCGAATGTTTAGAATCCAGCGCAAGCGATGGCCAATAAGCTCTGCTGATATTTTTGGGCCGATATTTTATATTTTCCACAAATTATGTCATTTAAATTTACTACAAATTGACCCACAGCCTGTTTTTTTTTTACCACAAATCTTTAAGAGAGCAGTGCATCACATTTAGTGCAGTTGTATTTTCTTATTAAAGTGTTAAAATAAAGCTTTGTGTGTATTTTTTAGATAGAAAATCAACCAGTCAGCCTGTGCCGGAGATTAAAGGCCAATAGCCGATAGGCTAAAAAGTCCAAATATCGGCCCGATATATCGGGCAACGGATGTAATGGTCTATCTTTAGCAATAATCAATATCACAAGAAAATAAATATATCACAACAATACAAAACTCTCTACAGAAAAGTACCGTTGTTTTTTTAAAGACGGGGTATTTAGCAAAATCATCTTTTTCAAAACAATAAAAGGTAACATGGTAATATAAATATGTTGTGTGCTAGCAGTTAGTGCTGGGCGATATGGAAAAA
>KN485092.1:1255-29444 GCA_000787095.1 Periophthalmodon schlosseri
AAGAGTGTATTAAAGGTTTCAAAGTAGAGGCTGAAGTCTGTAAATTGTAAATGATAGGTGACCAATGAGCTCCTTTGTTTCACATGTGTCACTGAAATAAACAAATCTGACTACACGATCACGTTTGGTTCTTGCTCGAGACATGAAGAACAGTGTGATGACAAAACTGATATCCCTCAGAGTAAAAATACAGAGACATATCATTCTAGATTTGCCAGGTACCTACCAGGTCTAAACCAGGTCTAAATGAGGACCATTGTTTCAGAAGGTATAAACAAGAACTTACCCCAAGCAGGAGAAGCGTAGATCAAATTGACTCTAAAGCAAAACACAAGAACACAAGATCTTTTCTCAGAGGGGCACGTGACTCTTGGTTGATTCTAAAAAGGCAACTTTAGTATAAAATATTCACTGATCATCCCCATGTATGGCAAGTGGTTTATTGGCAATGAAATCATGACTCACTGCGCATCTCCTGCATCTCCTTCACACTACTTGTATTTACAAATGTGCCATGGTTGCTACCACAGAAGCCATTATAGCAGATGGTTAGCCATGAGCGATGCAATTTGGAAAAAAGCACACAAAATACCACTTATTTCCACCACATTTGTCCAAACACAAACAACCGTGCCGGGCTTTGGAAAATATTGCAAATTACAACTGGAAATGCCGGAGAAAATGGGATTGTTTTGTCCTCAATCAAGCAGCCGTTTAATTTTTGATGCTTTGGAATTGAATTTTATTTCATTACATGCGAGAAACGATATGACGCAATCAATTATGTATGACCTGAGGGAAATTTGCATCGAGAAATGAAGAAAGTGTAAGAAAAGACCTGAAATAAATATTCATTAATAGATGATCTAATATGAGGTTCTAGTAGCCAATTCAATATACGTTATTTGACTTGTTGCTGTGACTGATAACCAATGTAAAGACTTTTTAATCCATAGCAAAGCCAATAAATGTATAGTATTAATGGCCCTGTACCTGTTTTTTTTTTTTGTTT
The DNA here is from genome assembly GCA_000787095.1 of Periophthalmodon schlosseri. Taxonomy (NCBI): domain Eukaryota; kingdom Metazoa; phylum Chordata; class Actinopteri; order Gobiiformes; family Gobiidae; genus Periophthalmodon; species Periophthalmodon schlosseri. Next base: position 2,268 of record KN485092.1, read on the forward strand.
ATTTTATTTTATTTTTTTAATGTATTTGAGCAACATTTTGCGTATCTAGACGTCCAGATTTAACTCTTAAATTTCGTACAAATAAGAATTCTGAATATGCATTAAAGCACCCCATGGGGTATATGTCACCGCGAAGATCCTGTCCCTGTTTACATTGCCCCTCCCCCCAAAATCAGCATCTACATGTTACTACTCCATTCATTCCAATGATACTATTTCTGCCATTGTCACGCCTGCACGGTTGGAAATAGATGTATGTCCTCATCGTTTTTTTTGCACAGTATGATGTGTGGAAAATGTGTACCAAATTTCAATGGTCTATGACAATTTTTTTCATCTCAGTTAACCAAACCCCATGTATTTCTATGAGAAATGCTGGATGTTGCTATGACAACACGGTTAAAAATAGAGGTAAGTCCTCATTGGCTTTTTTGTTCAGTATGGCAAGACGGATGTCCATGCCAAATTTTAATGGTCTTAGACAAACTAAAATTTATGGCCCCATTCAAATTTTCAAGGGGACACTGTAGAGCAGTTTTATATCATAGCTGTACATTTTGTACATTGTTGCGTTCAAGTTGTGCACAAATGTGTCATGGGGTCCGACTCAATTTGACATCACCTGTGAGAGATAAGTATCTTTTTATGCTTTTCAAAATTCCCACTGATTTGCGGATGAGCCACACCAATATTTTAGAATTCATCCAAAATCTAAACAATAATGTTTAATTGCACATGGGTCTAAATTATTTTGACCAATTTTCAAGCCTTCTGAAAGAAAGTCCAAGGTATGAAAAGTAAGAGAAGTAAAATTTTGCAAAAATGGGGTTCCGCCCAGTATGGCCAACTTCCTGTTGGGTTTAGGATGGGCTTATCATATAGTTTTTTACTTGTCATGACATGGGTTATTTTCATGCTATGTTTCATCTTGCTATGTTTTGAAAAGGTTTGGGCTCATCTTCCATTGGCGTAATGTATTTAGACTTTTCAAGGGGGCGCCACGGAGACATTTTTAATGTTTTTTAATTGTACTTTTGGATTACTCCTTCTTTTGGGAAACTTGAATTTTAGACCATTGTTGGATTAATGTAGAGTATGTATTTAGTCTCCAGGAAAGTCCAGTAGTCTGAACCCCATGTATTTCAATGACACATTTCGTATGTTACCATGGTAACATGGTTGCAGATAGAGGTATGTCCTCATTGGCTTTTTTGATCAGTATGTCAAGAAGGATGTGTGTGCCAAATTTCAATTGTCTGTGAGAAACTTTGTAAAAAAAATAAATAAATTGGACTTGTTAGGGGGTGCTAGTAATTTTATTTTATTTTTTTTAAATTTTGTGCAGGTTTAAAAAATAAAAATGTTCACTACTTTTGAATGCATGGGTTGAATAAAATTTACTTTTTGTTAATGTAGAATTGATAATTTTTAATCACACATGAGTTTAATGAGTTTTGGCCAAATTTGAAGTGTTTGTGATGAAAACTGTGCAATGAGATATCCTAAATGCGAGGGTGTGCGCTTTTGTCATTCCCAGGTTTGATCCAATATGGCCGACCTCCTGTACGGTTTAGGGCGGGGTCATAATATCATTTGTGTCATGTCCTGACATGTGCCTTGTTCCAATTCAATGGTTGCACACTTCAAAGTACCGTTCGAAGGATCCAGCCGATGAAGGGTGCTCCTCCGTATAGCCTCTGTGGACCGCAGAGGTCATGCCAAAATGGGACAGGCCTACGCCACGGAGCGTACGTCAACCGCTGTCTGTGCACTTAAGTTACGTCACCTAGCAACCGTGACGGCTGCTGACTAATGAGCTATACGTTTAAAATGGACTCCGAAATAATTACAGTTTTACTTTTAATTATTTATTATTTAATTGAAGAAGAGTCAAGGTATCATAGTCGCAGGCGTTAATTTCTGTTTAGATTGAATGAAGTAAGGAATTAATCTTTCCCTTTGAATATCAATAGACAAATATAACATTACAGGTGATTTCTTCCCAGTTGTAGCTAGCATTACATAATTTTAAGAAAATATACCTTGTGTCTCCCGTACAAGAAGTCATGTGCAGTGCATGATGGGATACAGAAGTGTGCAAAGTCTGCTTGGATGCACTCTTGGCCTTGTTGTGACGGAAGTGACGGAAGTGCCCTTCAAATGCAGCCAACGAAGTGTGCAACCATTGAATTGGGACACGGCAATGATCAATTTTTTTGGTGCAAGTTTCTGATTTTTACGTGGATTTTTTGTTCCATTGAATTGGGACATGGCAATGATCAATTTTTTTGGTGCAAGTTTCTGATTTTTACGTGGATTTTTTGTTCCAGGTTGAGCTCCCATTGGCCCCATGAAAATCAAAGTTTTAGGTGGCGCTACTAAGTCGTCTTTCATTATTTTTTCTTGGGGTCTTCGGTCGCAGTTAGAGCTCATCGAGTTCTAATGTTTGTTACCAGTCACTGGCATGTCGGGAGTTGTTTACTACTTGTTTTTTTTCTATTTTCCGGGCTCTGGACGTGATTTTAATTAGTCCCTCGCCGGGATGTTGTCCCAGGCTTGAGCCTAATTATAAAATTTATCTATTTACTGATTTATTTTTTAAAAAAGGTGCAATATTATGAGTGAAATTATACAAAATTTTAAGTAATAAGTTATAAGTTATATAAGTTATAAGTTATAATAAGTTAAATTACCCACATTATGGTGCCTCAGCCCCTCTGGATGGTGCTTGGAATGCATAAGGTAAGTGAGGAATAACTGTGGACCACTACAAACCCTTTCAAATGAACTAGTTCTGTTTTTAATGTTTGTAAATAGTACTTTCCACCTTCAAGGCACTCAAAGCACAAGGAACCACTCACCCATTCACACACACAATGACAGCATTCATCTGTGGGAATTGGAATTGCACCACCAACCCATGGGTCAATGGATCTACCAATGTTTGAGCTGCCAACCTTCGGATTGGTGGACAAGCGCTCTACCAACTGAGCTACTGCCGCCCATAAGACAGTAAAAAAAACAGTCAAGTTAAGTTATAGTAAAATTAACAAATACATTTTTCTAAAAATAATAACAGAACGTATTTATGTTGGATATAAAATAATTTGTTACATGATTGTGTAAACATCCAGCCATATTTTAGCCTAATTTCCATAGTTACCCATGAGTCTGTTCAAAAATTCAAATCTGATGTATTGAGGACTATCTGGGAATGAGACATGGGGACTCATAGACTGGAGCAGTGCAAGGAATAGCCAAATATCGGCAAAATTTTCAGTGTCTGGCTGATACGATATCTGTTCAGAAACTTCCAATATCACCTATACCAATATATCGCCCAGCCCAAATTATGGATCTCATAAGGGGAGATGAAGTTTTTACGTTTTGCAGCCTATTTCATTGACAGTTTTCATGCATAGGATTTGCAGCTACAGTAAGATTAGCATAGCCCAGATAGGATACATGTAGCGATATGGGGTATGTAAATCCATTCGATTCCAGGCAGAGATTATTAGGCTTATGAGGGATAAAAGAAAGGCTTGGATTGAGCGTGCTTCAGGCAGTCAGATAGTGTGTGGAAATGAGAGGCTCCACATGTTTAGAGACAAAGCCAGAAGTGAGGCCACAGGGCTGGGTCAGAGCATGGCAGGCAGAGGACTTGACCATGGAGGGGATTTCATGCACGTTATGGAACTCTGTCTTGATCATCATTAACGGAATTGTATGTGAGATTTTGATTTAAAAATTCATAATGACCTTATTGTGTTCCCAGATACAAAGTAAGCATGTTCAAATCAAATATAGCTTTCACTGATAACAATTGTAGAGCCGATTTATTCTTAATTACAAAAAACATTGGACATTGGTGCATGGGAAAATGTGGCTGTTCTGGACCTACTCCACCTCAGGGAAATACAGGATGTTTCTTCAGGAAAGACGTGGTTTTGATTTGCATCTGTGAGAGGTGAGTGTCAGCGCACTGTTCTAACGCAAGGTTGTGTTTAAGGTGACGTTTGTGACACATGAGCCTGTATTATAAGTAAGTCTGACCAGTGCCCCTGCCTGACCAGTGCACCTGTCTGACCAGTCCACCTGTCCAGTGCACTCTTGTTAGCATCTCTTCATGAACGTACATTTTGTGTCATAAGTGCATTGCACATCTGTAAAGCTGTCTTATGTCACTCATATGGTTTCTAAATGCATAATGATAATCACATAGATAACAATAGTACTGAAGGCTCAGCTGCATAAATGAAGTGGAGGAGTAGAGCAAATCTGTGAAGAAACAAATAACCCACTGACTAGCTCTGTTTGTACAGACAGGGGGTAGGTCTAGGCTTCTCTAATTTGACTCCAAAATGGCTCAGTGTATATGCATTTAATATGCCAGGAAAAAAAAATACATATACTAATTTGCCATATAGTTTGTATAAAAAAGCAGCGTTATTAAATTGTTATCAACTAAATATTGATGTCCACCGGAAGTCTGCTTGCCTACTCATAAAAGTCACCCCTACTCTACTGAGCTACTGCTCTCTGACCTGAATCCTCACTACCTAAACCCAGCACCTGCAGCCAATCATTAATCGGTGCTAGTGCAGCCTCTGCAGCTCAGTGAATGAGTTTTGTAACTTGTATTGCAAGTTCTGCTACAGACCTAACATTTGCATATTACATGCCCCATATGTATTTATTTATTTAAATTTTTTTAAGGTATCTTATGATGGCTGAATTCAGTATTATTTGTTACTTTGTACTTTGTAGTTTTTATGCCACACTTCTGAAAAAGTTTTGTTTTTGAAATGCATCGAAAAAAAAAAAGCTAATAGGATTAGCTAAAAACTTTATAAACTGCTTTAATGACTGCATAAATAAGCAGCTTCCTCTTTCTTAAGTTATTATCTGTTTTCTCCGTGCCTTCAGAACTTCAAAAAACGCACCATACAATCCCCCTCCTCTGTATAGCTGCTGCTCTTCTCCTCTGCCTTCAAATAGAATGAAATATTTATACGCCGCAGCCTATAGGAAAAACACTGGTGATTGACAGGTGTGCGTGGCTGCTGGGGTTCAGAGGTTGGATAGTATGGTTATTAAGGCGCAGGTAAGCAGCGTTCGGAGCAGAGAGCCGGAGCCTAGAGCGAAAATGCACTCCACACTACCCAAGCTGCGCGATTCTACCAAGGCTCACTGTCAATTAGAAAGCAGTGGAGCTAACGGGCAGACAGACAGGTGCTGACAGGGTTAATGAGGCAAGTTTAACCCAAAGAAAAGCTCCTCTCCTGGGCTAAAGTAACATGTCCGGTGAAGGTTTTCAGTTAGGAGGTATTTATGGATTCAAAGTAATGGTTGTTATCCATCTGCTTCACGGCTAAAAGGTCCCGGGTTTGGTTCCGTCGCAGTGTGGGATTTTTCTGAGTTGAGTTTTTTCTGATCTATGTTATAATTTTAACACACAAAATCCTCCTCAACTCGATACACCTTCACTAGAATCATTTGGGCCTTTAAAGTGGCTGTAGTTGAGCTAATGTTGTTTTCCCCAGTACAGATGTATTGCAGAAGCAGCTTATAGAGACCACTGTGCGCTGTCTGCATCTAATTATAAAGTGTCTTACTGTCCGAGAACCAGGGAGTGCGCTGTTTGCATGCTAATGTTTGTTATCATTACTGTGACTGCAAAGTTCCGCTCTAGCCTCTGGAATGTATAAAAAGCTGCAAATAAGGACGGTAGGAATGCGTTAGGAAAGTGAGGAATGCAAAGTGCAGCAAACCATTTAAAAAGCACATGAAGCATTCTTGTGCTTTTATTCCCTTTTAAACATGCTTAGGTCAACTTGGGATATGTATTTTTCTAACTTAACTTTCTAAAATCTAAACTTTCTAAAATAACTTAAAATAATGCCAAATCCAGGCATTATTTTAAGTTATTTTAAGTTAAGCTCTGTTTCCAATGAGGCATTTAGGTGTTGGAGCTCCCTCTGCTGTCAGCAACAGGAATGAACTTATGAATAAGAAAATAAACGACTTAAGTCCTTATCCCCCGTGAATGCCATGACTGCGGAATGAGTCTAGTGATGGTTTCTAGGCTTAAAAAACTGTGTAGGAGAAGACTGGAGTTTTATTTGTGAGGCAACTAAATAGATTAATGAAACCAGTGTGAATAAAGTAACTCCAGGTATGTTTTTGAGGAAAGGAGAAAAAAACATGGTTAAAAGCTAAAAAAATAGTCAATTTTGCATAATATGTATTAATTAAAATAAACAAATTAGTCAGTAAAAATCAGATGCAGCAACGTTGACCTAAAAATCTGATGAATAGGCTTTTTTCTCCAGTTACTCATTACCTGAATCCAGCTGAAGAGAGCTAAGACTGGTCCGTGGGCGCTGCGCTGTGGCCGCCTACACTTGGGTCTTGGCAAGTTGTCTCAGCAGCTTTGAATGGTAGGTCAAATGCAGAGGACAAATCTACCACATTGTTTTTTGTTTGACTGTCCAATAATCAAGAAGTGTGGGTTAGCATGCTAGTTGTTGTTAATCTTATCGTTGAGGTGAAAACCAGTGTGTAGATACTGGTTTCTGAAAGTTGTGAAAAGCGTTTATAAATTCATCACTGTGAATGATTAGGATTCTCAGAATGCGTAAGGTAAATGAGGAATAACTTTGGACCACTGTAAACCGTTTAAAATGAACTAGTTCTGTTTTTCATGTTTTTAAGATGGTAGATATCAGGTACAGCACCCTTAAAGCTGCACTTTGTGGCTAATTCAGACCTTTGTGTGCTGTCTACAGCCAACTTTTTTTTTTTTTCTGTGGCATTTCTACATTCAAAACAAATGCTTTACTTCATAGGCTATTTCTTTTGCTACAAGAATTCAGCGTTGTGCAAGAATGGCAGCTACAAATTTGCTCTAAATTGTAAGACCTACGCGAGGGAAACAAGTCTGCAGTTTGCTTGGGCCAAATATGAATTCAAGTGAGCGCTGATGCAATTTATCAAGGCGGTGTTGCAGCCAGAGGCAATGTAACTTTATTAGTTTATAAGTCCTGCAAAACTTTGATATGTATTACACCAGTGAGCGGGTTGGTGCACAGAGCATGAGGGCCGGTTTGTACTAGATTCTGCCTCTGTTGTTCTCAAAAAGAAAAGCTGGTTCAGTCCTTTTGAACACAGACCGGCATACAACGGCAACCCTTTAAAATACTTGATTTTTACTGTCTTAAAAAAAACAGAAGCGGGTAGTACTCCTACTTGAATAATATTTTTTATTCAAGTAACAGTACTCTCACTTGAGTAAAAGTTGTGGTTACTCTTCCCACTGTGAGTGACAAAAGCTTTATGTTGACAATATGAAATGATTTGAACATTTGTGTTTCTTGCACTGCCTCTTCAGATATGATTTTGTTTATCAATTTTTTTTGTCTATCCTTTGAAAATATCAGATTATTTAATGTCCTCTCCTTGAACCATCACCGTCACCTTAATATGGTGGAGGAGTTTGAGCACCCGAATGATCCTGGGAGCTATGAAGTTGGGGGCTTCATGCTCCTGGTAGGGCAAACAGGTCCTGGGGGGTGGGTTAGATTAAGAACGGTTCAGAAACCCTTTATGATGAGTTTGAAAACAAGGCCAGTTGCATCGGTCAGATTGGTGTTAGCGGGGCCCCACCCCGGAGCCAGGCGTGGGGTGGGTGCTTGACAACGACTGTCGGGTGGTTGGGCCTTTCACCACGGGGCCCAGCTGGGCACAGCCCAAAGGAGCAATGTGGGGTCATCCTCCTGTGGACCCACCACCTGCAAGAGGATTTGTAAGGGGCCAATCCAGAGAGATCTGGGCGGCAGTTGAAGGTGGAGGCCTCGACCACCGGATCCCTGGACACAGAATCTGGCTCTGGGGACATGGAATGTCACCTTGTCACCAGTTGTTTTATATGAATATTGCAATTAAAAATGCCCAAAATACAACATAATGATCCACATTTTCATAGATTACCATATTCCAGGCGAAGCAATAGTATCTCAATTGAGACAAGCACCAGGAATGTGACATAGTGCAGCTTTTACATAAATGACATTATGAATCCTGTCTGTTTTCTCAGCGGAGTCTTGTTGAATTTGTCTGGGTCGGCACCCTGGTGGTGTTGTTTTGATTCTTTGTGATTCATGGTTTTCTCTGCACATCTAAACTCGAGAAGAGTGCCTTGGGAAAGGTAAATTGAGTTGGTCTTCTGTAGTCAGGACAAAAGCAAAGAGCTGTCACGCGGGGATGGATTAGAACTTGTCTAAATCTGTTTTACATTTTCACATTTCCAAAGAAGAAGAAGGTTTTCTGCTGTTGTCGAAGGAAACAGAGGAATTCTGTCTTGTACAGTGCCACCATAAACAATTCATATTTAATAAATATTATATAAAATCATAATTTAAGACATTCAAAACACTTTACATTTATTATACGTTAACTCCAAACCTAGTGGTGAAAAAAAAAAAAAAAAAAATTGTCAATGGCCTCTAAACATGCTCTTTAGCACCTTTGCTATGGCATTTCATGATTAAGCATTTAAAATAATGACTAATAATTATTAAAGAGGGGTATTATGCAAATATATATATATTTTTTTTTTGCTTTCAATTATGTTATAATATTGGTCCCTCATCAAAAACATGCCTGAAGTGGTTTTAGACGTCATCCCTGTAAATTTTATTTTTATTTTTTTAGTATTTTTGCAACCTCTCTTGGGCTCTATTCGAATCCTCCTTACAGGTAACTGTAAGATTCTTTGCAAAGCTCAGCCCACAAGCCATGTCATCCATGCTCCCACATGACAATTCTCCATGAATATACAAAAAAAATTATACAAAACTGTACACAGCAACTTCACAAACCTGATGCGATGCGCAGTAGGTTCATTAGCGGGATACACGTTGATTGTGTTGTGATAGTGCTCTGAAGGGGGAGTGACTTTGTATACCTATAAAGCACGTTAATAGGTTGTTTTTGGTTACTATAGCATTTTTGAAAACTATAAAAGTTAACATGGTGATTTAAATATGGTATGTGTTAGCAGTTAATACCCCCATAACCCACAGACCCCCCTCTTTAAAAAAAAACAAAAAAAACATGTGACATCATTTCACAGCCTCAGTGGGGGGAGCACTGTATGTAGATCTGATCTACATAACATATTTTTAATTCTGTGGTCTGGGCAAGATAGGAGAGTAAGGTCAACGTATTGTAACTCCAACATCTTGGATGGAAAATGACTTGCCCTGTGTATAAAATCACCAAACAATTCGTAACAGCACCACCCACCTCACTTCAGCTGACCACCAAACCAGATTTAATCATCCATACATCAGACCTTAAGATTCAATATGACGTAGTACAAAAAAGTCTTTTCGCCAATACAGTGTCCCAGAATGGAACCAACTACCAACTAATGTAGTTTAAAGCCCGACTTTGGACATCGTTAAAAGTCGATTCCAGTATCTGCCATGAGTGAGTTTCACAGTGTTTAGAAATTAAAAGTTGGCCACTAAAACTTCGAAGTTCTAAATTTGAAAGGCCTGAACAAAAACTTGAAAGTCCCAAAAGAAAATAGATATTTTGTAATTTTGTAAATACATATTTTGTAACTGTGATTAAGTCCTCTTTTAGAGGAGTTAACTTGAGTCAGGGCGATGGGTAAACAACAAACAATCATATTTTTTTTTTTTTTTTTTTTTTTTTTTTTTTTTTCCGGGTTTTTTTTTTTTTTTTTTTTTTTTTTTTTTTTTTTGTTTCTTCCAGAGGTTGGTCTCTGGTGTTGACTTGGCTGGCTTCACACAGTAGCACATGGAGCTACAGATGGAGCTGAAGAGCTACCTGTGTGTGTTCTGCTGCTGCTGGCTGTCTGTCAGACCCAGGCTCTGTATGTCCTACCCATCGGAGAAGAAGCCATGACCCCGGAAGCTCTCACTGTAGACATCAGCCCACAGATCCTGGCCTCCAACAATAACTCAGATGTGTTCCTCCAGGACGGTGACGTGCTGCCACCCAAAACCAGGAACGTCATGCTGTGCTCCTGGGGCCAGAGCTGCCTGTGGCCCAAAGGCGCCAACGGCTTGGTGACCATTCCCTTCACCATCAGCACTGAGTTTGGCAGCTGTGAATGGTACCTGATCAGCCAGGCCATGCAAGCCTTCCACAGCAGCACCTGTGTGCGCTTTGTGCCATGTCAGAGCCAGTACGACTACATCAGCATCAAGAACCAGAGCGGCTGTTACTCGGCTATGGGCCAACAGGGGCCAGCAGGTGCTGTCTCTGAGGAGACAGGGGTGTGTGTACAAAGGCATCATTCAGCACAAGATCAACCACGCCCTGGGCTTCCATCACGAACAGAACCGGAGCGACTGCGACTCCTACATCACCGTCAACTGGAACAACACGAAACAGCAGATGGCCTACAACTTCTTCTTAGAGTCCACCAACAATCTGAACATGCCCTGTGGCTACTCCTCCGTCATGCACTATGGAAGAACGGCCTTCTCCATCAATGGACAGGACACCATCATCCCCAAACCTGACCCCAGCATCCCCATCGATCAGGGCCTGTCCTTCTGGGACGTCCAGAGGATCAACCTGCTCTACAACTGCTCCAACAACTAGAATGCTACTGTGGCACATCCAGCTTTCAAATGTTTGTGATTGTGTAGAAAATTGTAACGGTGATGGTAAATAAATGAATCAATGGAATTACCTCATTTGTTTTTCTGTATTTGAAAAAAGCCTGAACTGCAGTCCTTATGGTGTGTGTGTGTGTGTGTGTGTGTGTGTGTGTGTGTGTGTGTGTGTGTGTGTGTGTGTGTGTGCGGCCATGGGCACCGTTGGCAGCCTTGCCACCATTGAGTATGGAGTGGAGGAATAATGCACTAAACTGTGAAGTGACTTCAGAGTGTCTGGTAACACATTATATAAGACTAGTGCATTTTATGAATATTTATTTAGTTAAAGTAACAGGATGGAGGCAGTAGAGAATGTGTTATATGTTGTGACGAGTCCTATCACAACACAATCAGTGTCCATTCTGCTACTAAAACTACTGCGCATCAGGTTTGTGAAGTTGTAGAGTATTATTTTGTATCCTCCTCTTGTAGCTATATTTATGAAAAACTACCATGTGAGATGGGTTATGTAGGGTTGGGGACTGATCCTTGCGTGGGCTTGTACTGCTAACCATAAGGAGGCAAAACTTCAGGCATGTTTTTGATGAGGGAATGATGTTGAAAAGTCGATTCTGCATAACAGCCCCTCTTTAATGTTTTATTATGAGGAAACAACATCAAAGATTTTGTAAAATGTAGGCCCCTCAAAAAAGAAAAGCCAGTAATGAAAATTCTAACACGTGGAACTATTCCTCATTTCTGCTCTCACCTCCCCTGTGCCTCCTGCGTTCTTGCATTGTTGACTCTCTGGCGCTTGTATTGTATTTGGACGTGTCATGTTCCCATCACAAACACACCTGCTTCGATTGGCAGCTCTAAATTAAAGTCACCGACTGCCGCGAGGTCTACGGTAAATGACGGCTTTTTCTCTCCCCTCTTTGAGTTGCCGTGACAAAGAAACTACGAACGCGTGCTGACATGTTGTAAAGCTGTTCGGCTCCACAATGCCACACTGCCGAGCCTGAAGTACCCTTGACACCACATCGCTAACAACCGGCTTCTCTGACAGCTCTGTGCCCGCGGGCGAGAGGAGGTGAGCAGGCAGCCGGCGCTTCTGCAGAGGAGGTAGGAGCAGAGGGAAGAAAAGTGCTAGCATGCTATTCTGAGGAGTGCTATGGATTGATTACATCATTTACAAGACGCAGTCCCCACCTGTTTTCACGATTCAACCTTCCCCCAAGCAGAATGCAGAGTCTTACACGGAATTGGCATGGTACTTTCAAACTTGCATCATGTGATTAAATATCTGTGAGATCCTTGTGCAATGTAGTTAAGCTTCCAAATGAACTATATATAGAATTTTCATAGAAAATATAGGGTCATTTTAAAGTCTGCACTAAAGCTGCACTCATTTTTGTAAATGTTTGTCACAGTGAATATGTTGCATTGTGATTTGGTGAATTTGATGCCAGATGCCCTTTCTGTTGCCAACAACCACATTACTATGAGTGAAGGAGGTGTAGTTTTGCAAAGCAACTGTATGTAGGCTGCACTCTTACTGTTTAAAAGGTACTACAATCACAACTGAACCTGTGTTTACAGTGCCTTAACTTCCATACTATTTTCCCGTTCTCAGTATATGGACAGGCCATGCCTCAAGTGGAAACTCAGAACTTCCAGAATTCACTCACTGAGCTTCAGAGGCTGCACTAGCACTGATTTAGGATTGGCTAGATTGTGCTGGGATTTCGTTAGTCAGGATTCAAATCAGAGAGTCCTTTTAGGTTTAAACCAATTGGATTTCAGGATTGGATTTATGTGAGGCTCATTCTGCTTTCTAACTGATAATCGTCTTGAGAACCAAAACACCAAAGTATAACATAAATAAATGTATCATCATGTCCAATGTTTTTTTTGTTTTTTTGTTTTTTTTATTAATAAATTAGCATTACAATTGCCATCAGTAAAGTCAACATGTCTACCATGTCAGCAGAGGGCGCAAGAATTCCACCTGCAGGCGCACTGACTGTAGTTATTACAGTACAATAATGTTAAAAACAATTGGAGATTTGTCAGTTGCATCCTGGACACATCTAGAAAACATCATAACAACATGTTAACATGACTAAAGTTTGAGTTAATGTTTATTGCTGCCTATATTTGCTCTTTTTACCTACAGCACAACACAAACATATAGTATTCCTGAAGCATAAGTTTGGACACAATGCTGTCTCTGAGGACCAGTGAGATCTGGAACAGTCTTCCTCTTCCCATATGGGAGAGCCCCAGACTGCTCAACTCTTACTTTAAAACTCTCAACTTTAAAACTGTGGCTGAAGTCAAACCAGTTAAGTGACAATTGGTCAAAAATGAAATTTTCTTCTTGTACCAATTTACTATTTGTATGTTGCATTGTTGCCTGCCTAGAGACTACGGATGCAAATTATCTTGGTAGCTATAATCTGACATATTTACGTTTGTTTAATACAGATGTTCATTAATGCATTGTCCCTTTCAAAAAATGAATAAATACATCAGTAAAAACTGTGTAGTTCCACAGTGCAAAACTTTGAATGTGTAGACCCGAGTCAATCACAACTCTTGTTCAGTAAGTGTAATAAGTAGTTAAAATCCTGAACCCCAGGAGTGCTTTGAGCTGCTGCCAAGAACATGGAAATGCGGTGTGGCACTGGGCCAGCTTTGTTTTCACCAAACGCTTCACAAACTTCTCCAATGCATTCCTGAGATAGTGATTTATTTATTTTTTTGTCTATACTTTGAAAATACCAGATGTAATATTTTGTTGATTCAATTACATTACAGAATAACCTGTTTTTTACTGTCTTAAAAATGTGTAAAAACATCCATCCTAATTATTCGCCACAATGAGTTTAGAGCTTATGACGACTTTCACGGGCCAGAGCGGAGTTTGCCGTAACGGTAATGTTAACAATAACTAGCATGCTAACAGTGCACTTCCTGATTACCGAATAAGAAAATTGCTTTATAATTAGATGCAGGCAGCACACAGCGGACTCATTTTGACCTCAAGAGCTGCTTATGCAATATATCTGTCCTGGGGCAAGACAAATTTTGCTCAAATACAATACAGGTTCAGACCCTTTAAGCAATCCTGTATTGTCCTGCATTTGAGGCTTAAAGACGGGGTATTTTACTTCTGTGGGGTATTAACTGCTAACACATAACATATTTAGATCACCACGTTACCGTTTATTGTTTTGAAAATGCTGTATTCGCAGAAAACAACGTACTAACGAGTTTTATAAGTTTCACTTTCGTTTTTGACACTCTGAGTCTCCCCTCCCTTTGCGTGCAGTCGCTCACCTTTCACAGCGCTATCACAACAATCAGCGTGTATCTCGCTAAAGAAATTACTGCACATCGCATCAGGTTTGTGAAGCTGCTGTGTAAAGTTTTGTATCATGCTTTTGTATATTTATGGAGAATTGTCGTGTGGGAGCGTGGATGGCGTTGGCTTTCGGGTTGAGCTTTGTACAGAATCTGTATATTTATGGAGAATTGTCGTGTGGGAGCGTGGATGGCGTTGGCTTGAGGGCTGAGCTTTGTACAGAATCTCACAGCTAACCCATAAGGAGGGTTAGAATAGGGCCCGGGAGAGATCAGCAAGTTACTGAAACATGCATGGATGACATCTAAAACCTCTTCTGGCATGTTTATTGATGAAGGAAGAACATTATAACATGGTAAAAAAAAATGCTTTTGCATAATACCCCTCTTTATGTACACAGAAAATATCACTTCTGTATTTGTGCTATTCTTGACTCTAAGCACAGATCTGGAACATTTGATGAAAAACATACTGTATATAAACTCTCATATAAAACAGCATTTGTGGAGCCATTGGGTAACCGCTGTGAATATCCCAAAGTTCAATTAGACCAGAGTTTTTTTTTCAGAAGCAGAGGCCAGGCGTCAGCCTCCTCCGAGTGTTGCTTTGATGCGCGACCCACTTTTCGCCTTGTTCCATGACGCTATTAAATGGAACGCTTTTTGTGGACATCAATAAAAACTCATTCAGAGCACAAACACGGACGCAACACGAGGAAATAGCGCGGTTTCTATGGCGCCGCACAAAGGCCATGGAGCCGAAAGGAGTGAGTCTGTGAGGCAGTAAACAAACAGGCTGCTTTTTCATTTGTGATGCTGTGCTTTCAGGCCGCTGCAGTGGCATTACGAGATGGATGACTCCTCACCTCGGCTACCTTCTCTGAACAGTCCATCTGGAGCTCGGGAGTAACAAGATTTCACAGGATTTGAGACTATGAAATGGCTCAAAGTATATCGTCTCAGAATAGAAGGCACTATTATAAAGAAAAATAAGCGATCCAAAGCTGTACTGATGAACTACAGATCAAGCATTATAGCCGTGTTTTCAGTGTACTTTTGAGCAATAAAAGGACTTTAAATAAATGCTAGATAGACATTTAAAGGGACACATCTTATGCAAAATTTACCGTTTTGAGCTTTTAGCCATGTTATATTGTTGCCCCCTCTTCAAAAACATATCTGGAGTTGTATTTGTTTCAGTCACGTTTGTTTCATTAAACTATTAAAGCAGACCTATTATGTAAAAATCAACTTTTCAATCTTTTAACCATGCTATAGTTAGTAAAAGAAAAATTTGATTCTGTCAACTGGACAAAAAGTTGTTTCACTCCTACAACTTTTTGTCCAGTTGACAGAATCAAATTTTTCTTGGATCATACCTGGATGATTGAGGGATTACACAGACATGTTATAGTTGTTTCCCGTCATTATTTACTCACCTGAAGTTGTATTTGGACTGATTCATGCATGTTTGAACAATCTTTAATTGCTTATTTTCAAGACACCATTTGAAACTCCCATTTTCACCGTCACCAGCATATGCCCACTGCTCTGTAATTACTTTGTTCTCCAATTTTATTTTCTCAACCTGTGATATGCGTAGGATTCGGCAGCATTGTGTGGTCATTTTGTTACAAATGAAAAAAAAATCTGCAGCTCGCAAGCGCTATGTGCAGCTATCCATCAGAGGTGCCGACAACTTCGCGTCTCTTTGTTGTGGCGTCGTTGTAGATGAATATCGGGATCTAAAATGTGCAAATTACAACATAATGATCCACGGGTGTCATAGAACTATATAGCAGACATAAGCACAATAGGTCTTCTTTAATCAAAAGTTGTTTTCTCTGAGGAGTCAGCCATGCACAATTTGCATATTGCCTGTTTAGTTGGGTCACAGATCAAACTCCGGACTTCTCCTGTGCAGTTTGGTTCATAAACCATCACTTGACTCATTCTGCTGTTAAACTGTGTTCACAACAGATCCAAGGACTTCATTTGTTTACTTTATCATTGTTCATTCCTGTTGCTGACAGCAGAGGGAGCTCCACTGCTCATTGACCTAACTGGAAATGGAGGTTTATTTTATAAAGTGTGTTTTCCAAATACAGACATTATTTTAAGATAGAAACTGTGAAATACTTATCCCAAGGTGAACAAAAATAGAATTAAAGCCACAAGAATGCATATGTTTCCCTTAATGTTCTACAGTCTTCGGAACATATACATTTATAAGTGGAGATGCATGTTTTCGTTGTCTTCAATAGTTGACGAATTACATTCATGCAGTGTTTTTTATGGTCACTTAGCGGATCATTATAGTGCACAGAGGAGCAGAACAGCAACAGACCGTTGAACAGTGCACAGCATGATTGCACTGAAGCGTTGTTTTACCGCTCTTTTGACACGCATTTATGGATAAACCACTTTCAAATAATGCCACAGTGTAAAGTTGCTAATGTCAGTCATTTATATTAGCTTGTGCAGGCAAAAGCACAATAGTTTCCCATTTCAGGCAAAGTGCTGAATGACACAGTCTGGTTCTTCACTGATGATCCATGTTAAAAAAGACATATGCTTTTTTAGGGAATTTAGAATGAAACTATAACGTATGTAGATCATGATTGCTCATTTTGTTTTTGTCAACAGCAATACTGATTGAAAATAGCTACGTCCATTGACTTCCTGTTCAAAACTGCAGAACTGAAAGGCCCACGTCTTCAAAGTGGGATTTTACTGTAGCGAATAGTTACTAATGAAAATGCAAATTAACTTTATGCAAAATCATAATTTATTGACAATATGCAAAGACTTATCTATGTAAATATTTAAATTAATTGCACATAAACAAACCATGTTAGGAACAGGTCTCACAACATTTAGGCTAACAAGACCAAAAAGTGCCACCCACAGAGAGTGTCGGTGAGTTTTTAGTAGCTCCAGTGAATAATTAAAGCTTGCGGACATCATACATATTCGGTACACACAAGGGCAATGGAGGGGAGGAGTGTGGGCTGGCTTAACGCATCATTATACCTGTTTGTCCAAGAGAGGCCCTGACGAAAAAGTTATGAATATGTAAAGAAACATTCAAATTGATGTTAGAGGATATGTAAGTTCAGTGAGGGTCATAGTCCACTGTGGCGTAATACATATATTCAATTCAATTTTATTTATATAGCACATTAAAAATAGAACTTAAGCTGCACAAAGTGCTTTGCACAAGTCAACAAAAATATATATACATAAAATATGACACATAGCCAAAGCCAATAAAATAATAAAACACCAAGATATCCTGCTTAGCTAGACCAAATGCCAGGGAAAAGAGGTGGGTTTTCAGTCTGATCTTAAACTGCGCTACAGACTGAGAGGATCTGACAGGCAGAGGATGCTGTTCCATAGTGTGGGTGCTGGCACAGAAAAGGCTCTGTCTTCTCTGGTCCTAAGTCTGGCTTTCGGCAAAGCCAGCAGGAGCTGGTCAGCTGACCTCAGGGCTCTGGGTGGAGTACAGGGCTGCAGTAACTCCCTGCAGGTTGCAGAGCACAGGCATGATGTGCTCTTGTCTCTTAGTTTTTGGCAGCAGACGAGCTGCAGCGTTTTAGGCATTCTGTAAGTGCTGCAGGGAGCCCTGGTCCATCCCCACATACAAAGAATTACAATAATCCAGACGCAACATTACAAATGTGTGGATTGCTGTTGCAAATATAAACCGATATGGACATATAAGGGAACATGTTTATGTCACACTAAAACTTAAACTTGTATATCTTGCATTCGGAATGGTTTTACTGCTGAAAAATACCCTGAAAACATGCATTTTTACTGTGAGTGGGCTCACTTTTCCACTGAGTTTACTTTGATTGTGTCTCCTGCTTGTCTTCTAGAAGATCTACAAGTTAAATGCTATACTGTGGATTATTCCAGGTATAGCTATAATATCGGCAAGCAAATATAAAAATCCTAAGAAATTGCTACAAATCTCTGTTTGCCCAGTATGTCACTATAGTCATGTTTAGTAATGCAGTGGTCACTTCAATGTTGCAGGTACATGTTTTTTTTGATGGAATGGGGCGGCGTAAAAAATATTGTTCGCGGGCTTGGCCAGAGCTATGTTAAAGGTAAAACGTATTGATTTTAGAAAAATCTTCATTAAAGTTCTGAATTTCAGTGACAAATCTTCATTCACAAAGCCTATGGTGCACTGTGGAGATTCTCTTAGTGTGAGAGAGGGGATGGGGCTGTGTCACAAGAGGAGAAACACTTTCATAAATACGTTGCAAAGTTAGGTTGCTGAAGCCTGGCAACCCATGGTCACTTAAATTTGCACCTGTGATGTAATTTCCTCCATACAGATGCATATCAGTGAAAAATAAATGGTTAATAAGTATGAGAATAATCTCTGATATTGATAGTCAATTGCTTTAATCAGCCTCATTCTGGTGGTGTATATACACATATATATATATATATATGTATATATATATGTATGTGTATATATATATATATGATAGATAGATAGATAAAACACACCTCTGTTGTAGTAAAAAAAAAAACTTTTTTTGCTCTGAATTATAATAAGAAAAGACTGAATTCTGACATTTGTTGGACTTTGAAGCCATGTTTTTGAAAAAGCCAAATCAAACTAAAATGAATGCTGTTCTCCTGCTGGAGTCGGGAAATAAAAGACCCACATTATTTTTGGAGCTGCCTGTTTCTGGTCCATTATACTGCACCTGACCACAAATATTTGTTTGGTTTGCACGGTCAACAATATGTGGTATAATAAGCACTTTAAATCCAGAATTATTCATATTCAAAATTCAATTCAGCAATTCCAATAAAGTATTTAAAGCTTTAAAATAGTCTTTGTACCTTGTATGAAATGTAATAAACTGATTTTCCAATATTTTTAAAGAAAAATAAATGGACCAGTGTGTGCTTTCGTTGTGTCTTGGAGAATGACACTTCATTGCCTGGTATGAATGTGGTGTGTGTGATTGGTGGTGGCTGCAAGGGCCAATAGAGCAGCCTCACTTCTGTAAATCTACCTCAGGGCAGCTGTGGCTACAGAAGTAATTCACCACAAAATGAATAATGACCACAGTGTAATACTTTTAGAGGCTTATATAGTACAATACACATGTAAGTCATTATAATAAAAAATATTTTATTCAATTAGTTAATCTAATAGAATATTTACTATTTAAATTACTAATTTGATTGCTTGATTGCTAGCAGAACTAAGTAACCGTCAGCAGTTATGAGAATACACTGTCAGGGAACAGTCTCAAAGGCGCTTTTTATTTTATTTTATTTTTTAATTGAATTAAGGCGGTATAGTCACATAAAAAAAAAAAAAAAACATTGAATGTTGCCAATTATTAAAAAAAGAGCTTTTTTTTTTTTTTCTCAGGAGAACTCTCTACGGGTCGGCCATATTGCAAGGCTGATTTTCTGCACAGAGACAGCAGAGAGAGACGACGGATGCTTCAAACACCCCAAAAATACACTTTTTTTTTTTCCATCAGAGGGTCTTTTAATGAGGTAAAAATGTTACTTCTTCATTTAGACCTTTGCTTTATTTTTAACATGGTCCTCTTGAATCACGCTGCTGAAAAGAATAATGGTGTTTGTTTTCTGCACAGCACTCCCAAACCAGACATCCATGCAAAACCACGTTGATTCACTGCAGTACAGCGTCTTTAATGAAAAATGTCCAGTGGAGCGCGTGTGTGACGCCTGGAAGACATGTGTTTCTGCTCCCCGCTGTCAGACATACACGCGTACACTCCCATCATGCACTGCAGCGGTGTCACACAGGATAATGGAGGAGAGGACTTGAGCGGCGCGCTGCACAAACACAATCTGAGTTCTACTTCATCACACAGTCTCCACACTTTCTCCACACTTCCTCTCTACTTCCTCTTCCAGATCATTTCCTTCCTCTTCAGTTCAGCATTACTGCTTTGTGTTTCCTCCGTCTCCAGTCTCACTCCTCACCTCTTCCTTATCAGTCACAGCATTTAAATAATTTTTATTCAATGGTCCTATTCTATGCATTACTGCACAGTGGCTGCAATGACTCTTGCATTGTTTTCTAAGAGTTTTTGTTTCTCTGTATGTAAGATTTTGATTTTAAATTCCATAAACACAACCTATTTGTGTCCATAGATAAGAGGTAAACATCAAATCAAATATAGCTTCGACTGATAACAACAGTAATGCTGATTTATTCTTCATTACAAAAACAATTATCCAGTCAGAAAACAGGATGAGCCTCACATGAGTCTCTCATTTGGGTTGCCAGTTTCAATGCTGAAATCCAGTTGGTTTAAACCTGAAAGGTCTGATCTGAATTGTCACTACTTAAACCCCAGCACCTACAGCCAAGTACATGTTAAGTAGTTCTTAAATATTGTTTTATTGTCAAAGCATGATGCTGTGTTCAGACTGGGGCGTCAGGGGCATCAAGTGCATCCATAGTCTATGGTAGACATGCTGGCCATCTAGGCCTGGGTTTCTGCAGCACATTTTCACGTGAATCTGTTGTTCATGTGTCCAAAGCATCAGATGCCAGAGTTGAACTTTTGGAGTTTGCGTCAACCAATTAGAGACTCCACTCCAGTGACATAGCGACGTCATTACCTGGAAGATACCACAAGAAAAAGAATGGAGGATAGCCGCATTGGTGCAGTTTGCCTGAGTCCAGAACTGTAGGACAAGACATTAACGGAGTATAGAGACAGGGGTAAAAAAGGAACTTGCCTGTAGGAGGATCAGTGAGGAGGTAGGTGTGTCTGGTAAGTTACCACAATTTTGGAGTCATAAAATATTTGCCTCCCTTTAGGCTAGCCGGTGCACCCAGGAAAATTAAGTTGCCGCTAGTTTGTAGCTGATGAGTTTTTATTTATTCAGTGGACATATGCAAGAAGCGGTGGAAGAGCCTAAGGGACACCTATATGAAGGAGAGGAAAGAAAGAAAAGAGGAGTGGGTCAGCAGCAGAATCAGCCAAAAAGTGTCTGTTCTCTGGGGTCCTGTCAGTCCTCAACCCCTTCATTCTCCCTTGTGAGACAAGAGAGAACATGCCAAGGAGGGTTGAGGAGATGCAGGCCGTAAGAGACTGTCCTGAAGAGCCTTAGGAAGCAGCAGCAGCAGCAGGGCTGTCAGATGCAGGAGGTGTGTTTTTGAGTGCAGTCCAAGACAGTGGAAAATGATGTACATACAATCTCTCTGCCTCGCTCAGTATGCGGCAATAATAAGTAATGATAATTCAGTGTACAATTAAATATACAAAGCTAAAATATAACTGCTGTGCAGTATTTCTGTATTGTTATCATGACAGAACCAGCTGAGTACATCATCACCGGGGGAACTACCACCTCCTAGATCTGCCTGCTGCTGCTTCTTCAGGGCAGGCTGGCCTTTCTGCTCTACCCACAGGTGTGTAAAGACATTAAGTTGTAGTGAGGCTTTCACAACACTGTATGAGGTTGTTGTGAATTTGAATGTGCAACTTCAGTCTTCAATTTTACATTAAATGTACGTACTGTATGTATTGTTTAATCCCTTACCATTCCGGGTCATTTTGGTGAAATTGCCTTTGTTCTGACCTCTCCAAATTAAAATGATAACCATTATTGAACCCTCAGTAGTATATACACAAGTCTGGGGTCTTTGTAAAGGTAACACCCTATAGTTTTACCCACAGGTGTCAGAATCACTGTAAGTATGTCTGATAAGCATTTATACACTTTGGAACACACATAAAAAAAATATTTCTTTCATCCTCGCCTAAATTTTTTTCTTAAAATGAAGGTGTAGAAAGCTGCAGCAGGTAGCTGGGGACAAAAATAAACTATATCTCAACTGAAAATATTGCTGACCTCTTATATTTCAAATTTGAGGACAATATCTATAAAAATTAGATTTTTCACTCATTTTATTATTAGTAAATCCAGGCGTTTTATGGAGGGACTTTTGATGTATCCAAATTTATCCAAACCTCTCCAAACCTCTCCAAATGGAGACATTTGGAGAACGTTTGGAAAAAATGCAATAACATTTAAATGTTTCAACCCACAGACATCAATGAGGGCTCTACTGAAAGCTCCCTCACTTCCCCCGTCCCTCCTTCAGGCAAAGTCCTATCCTATTTCTTATCCGATTCTGTAAATAGTTCATAAAATTATATTATTGTGTTATTATTCATTGTTATAATTTTGGATATTGTAAAATAAAATATATGTTTTTTGTTTTGTTTTTTTGTTTT
This sequence comes from Periophthalmodon schlosseri, assembly GCA_000787095.1. Lineage (NCBI taxonomy): Eukaryota > Metazoa > Chordata > Actinopteri > Gobiiformes > Gobiidae > Periophthalmodon > Periophthalmodon schlosseri. The sequence goes on from KN485092.1 coordinate 24,544, forward strand.
TTTTATAAAACGTTTGTTCTTTATTCATCATGCACTATTTTTCATTATGCTCTGTAGTTTGCTTACTTCATTTACCAATTGAAGAGCATAAATAAAACATCAAAAGCATAGACAAGAGTTAAAGATTTAATCTCTATATATTGTATTAAGCTTCCTGTGTAGCTGGTAATTAAGGTCAATGGTGTTGGTCAGGGGGTGTTGGTCAGGGGGTAGATCAAGTGTGCCAAAGGCAGACTTGGGCAAGATCCCCCCATCACTTGTCTGGCCACACCTACCGACTTCTATTACCCTGAACTGGTACCGGGCATCAATGACGGCAAGTAGAACCAGGGAATAATTAAATAAGAGGGATCCTGAGTTGGGGGGTGCCTCTAACTTGACATGCTTCCCATCCACAGCCCCCAGGAACAGGGAAGTTCACCTGCTCCTCAAACTCCTCTGCTATGGACCTCCAGTATTCTGCTGTGGGCACAGCCATAAGCTCCCCCACAAGGGATTCCCAGATGGCTGTTGCCACATCTGGTGATGTGATAATGGTGGAGACTGTGGAAATGCCAACCATGAAGCTGGTCCCATTTGTCCTGTACAAGTACCCAGTAGCAAGAAACCTAAGTAACAAAAATACAACAGTAAATGTAATGTAATAAAATGCACTACAATCTAACCTGAAAATATTTACTAGGCCTACTATATTTTTATATTTTATAACAGTGGCTTCACACAAACACAACAACAAACAGTAGACCTATTTGCAGTGGCAAGAATAGACAACAATAACTCCAAATGATTTACAAATATCTTTCAAATTTTGAAGCTACTTTTAATTGCTAATAGGCATGAATACAAAATAAGTTATTATTATTATTGCACTCAGGATTGTGAATATTTATATCTGCTTACTGCAGACAGATGGACAGGCCCGTCTCTAGTTGGTGTCCTGGTAGGTTATCAACGCACCAGTGCAAGACAGCAGGTCATCAAACTGGGTCTGGGACAGACAAAAGTACCGCTGAAAGCACTGGTCATCCAGATGGAGCTCCTGGAGCAAGTGATGAAACTCGGAACTCAGAACGCCTCTGAATTATGTCATTGACCCAGACACGCTTCCACTGAACCAATCGCTCCCACTGATGGGTTTTAAGTAATAAATACACTAAAGCCGCTCTCTCAACCTGGTCTTCCATTATTCACAAAGAGACCGGCAAAACAAAACATCCAAAGGCACTCACAGACCACAACAGACGCCCTGGACACGCATCAAGTATTTTCCTCTGCCCTCAAATTCAAAGGCATCCAACTAGAGGCATCCAACGCGTTTTTGACGTCGCGGTCTGAACGCAGCATGACAGTTGGCTGCTGTGATTGGCTAAAACTCTACTGGGTCTCTCCTCTTCTGGAATGCATATTACAGAGTTAACCTCATCAGCTCTGTAATATCAGTCTGGCGTATTCACACACCAGGCAAACACAACAGCAGCAGGTCCATGCAGGGTTTGAATCACCAACCTTCATATTGCACTCTAACCACTAAGCCACTCCTGCTCCCTGTCAGACAATATGACAACCATACACAAATAAAGACATCTCCATCATGACTAACCACAGTATGTCCGAGCACAGATGGGATACCCGCTCCCATAATGTACTTTATGTGGTTTTACCTTCTGGCCTGAACGTTTTCGTGGCAGTGGCTTTAGGCACACGCTCCACTAAACATAGCCGACACGGTGGCCCTGGGCGAGCCAGCTCTCTGGGCTGCTCTCGTCCGATGGCTGGGTCACCGAGTGTGGACTGTTTTATCATAATGTGTCTGGGGGCTTCGCACAGAATGGAGGAGGAGGAGGAGGAGGAGGAGGAGGAGGCACATTTTCCAGGTCAACGTGCCCACGGGAATGGAACGCACCGACATTTGGGCAAATCACTATAAGAACTCCAGACTGTACAAATACGCTCAAATAATACTTGCAGGAAAATTGCTGGATCACAAAGGAGTCAAGGAGGGAACAGAACAGTCAACAGTTGAAAGAATTTGATTGGAAAATCTATTTTTTTTATTCTTTTTTTTTCCACACCCCTTTTGTAATTTCTAAATTTCTAAATGGGTATTATGTAAAATCAACTTTTGGGAGCTTTCTCCCATATTATAATGTTGTTCCCTAACCAAACCATGCCTGAAGGGGTTTCACATATCATCCATGCATGTTTGAGTAATCTAGCGATCTCTCTCGGGCCTTATTCAAACTTCCTTAAGGTTAGCTGCACACGTCTGTCCAATGCTCAGCCCACAAGCCAACATCACCAACGCTCCCACATGACAATTTTCCATAAATGTGCAAAATCATAATACAGAACAATACACTACAACTTCACAAACCTGAGGCAATCTGTGTTAGTTTCATTAGAAGGATGCACTGCAATTATAATGTGATAGTGCACTGAAGTGAAATGTATTTACATTTTAATACATTGTTTTCGGTGATTATAATGTTTTGTTTTTTTTTAAACAATAGAAGGTAACATGGTGATTTGAATATGTTATGCAATAGCAATTAATACCTCATAGAAATGTAATACCCCCTCTTTAAAGATCCTTCAGCTGCATTATGCTGGAGACAGTGTGAAAATAGGTGATCATACACATATGTTCTGGAATTGTCCAGTAAACCTTAGGTATTGGAAAGGTATTAGAGATAAGATTGGAAAAAAGAAAGATTCCTTCAAGTGTTCTGTTTTATTTACTTGATGTCATATCAGAAAATTTCATGCTGATCTAAGATACAGTTGAAACCAGAAGTTTACAGACACTATATAAAAACACACATACACCTTTTTTCCACTGTCTGACATGAATTTGTCTAAATGCCAGAATAATGAGAGAGGGTTGTTTTCAGACAATTTTTCATTACTTTGTTCAAAGTCAGAAGTTTACATACATTTCATTAGTATTTGGTACCATTGCCTTTAAACTGTATGACTTGGGTCAAACTTTTGGATATCCTTCCACAAGCTTCTCAGAATAGTTGGCAGGAATTTTGGCCCATTCCTCCTGACAGAACTGGTGTTCTGGGTTTGCCCATAAATTTTCAAGAGGATTGAGACCAGGGCTTTGTGATGGTCACTCCAAAACATTAACTTTGTTATCCTTAAGCCATTTTGTAACCAGTTTGGCAGTATGCTTTGGATCATTGTTCATTCGGAAGGCCCATCTGTGCTCAAGCTTTAACTTTCTGGCTGATGTTTTGAGATGTTGCTTCAGTATTTCCACGTTTTTTCCTCATGACCCCATCGGTTTTGTGAAGTGCACCAGCCCCTCCTGCAGCAAAACAACCCCACAACATCATGCTGTCACCTCTGTATTTCACAGTTGGGATGGTGTTCTCAGGCTTGCAAGCTTCTCCCTTTTTCCTCCAAATGTTACGATGCTCATTATGGCCAAATAGTTCAATTTTAGTTTCGTGAGATTGATATGCACATATCAGACTAAAGCACGTTCATGTCTGAGACACAAAACCCTGAGTGGTATAATGGCTGGACATTCCCGTGGTGTTTATACTTTGAACAGATAAATGTGGCACCTTCAGGCATCTAGAAATTGCACCCAAGGATGAACCAGACTTGTGCAAGTCCACAATTCTCTTCCTGATATCTTGTCTGATTTCTTTTGACTTTCCCATGATGTTGCACAAAGAAGCAGTGTGTTTCAGGTGAGCCTTCAAATACATCCACAGGTGTGTCTCTAATTAACTCAAATGTTGTAAAAAAATCAGAAGCTTCCAAAGACATGACATCATCATCTGGGTTTTCCCAAATTGTTTAAATGCATTGTAATCGTACTGTATGTATGTATAAACTGAATCATGAAGGTGGCAAAGGTCCAAAAATCTTAAAATCAAATTATTCCCAAGATCATTTTAACCAATAATTTAGAAAAGTGGCTAGCATGCTGTTGAGCTGCTAACTCAGTGCTCATTAGCACAGGAAAAGTCATATGGGCGTTAATGTCATCAGCAGTGTTGCACTAAGAATAATATAAGATACTGCGATCAATACTTTGGACACAAACAGGGACTTAGCAATCAGGAGTGCGCTTCAGTAATTAAAGGCCGCCCCAGAGGAGAGCCCTTTGATGGGCCAGTTTGCTTGGGAAGGCTGCCAATACACAAAGTCAGAGCCAATCAGCTTAAGATGACATCAATATGGACTGAAGTGAAATCTGACTGGCATCTATCTCCAGGATAACAGGATTCCAATATGATCTGAAAAGAAAACCATTGTTCTGCTATAGGACACAATATAAAAAAGAATTTGAATTTGTGGAAATATAGACGCTTCCAGGAGTGACTCGTTTCGAATTGTTGCCCATCTGTCAAAATAAAAACTTTTTTTTTTTTTCAAGGCCAGCAAGATTGGTAAAAAAAAAAACAAAAAAAAACTGGTGGAGCATTGTAGTGAAGATGTCTGTGGTGTTTGTATTTGGCACAGTTTCTCCTGTTTGTGTAGTTTGTGCTAACAGGAGCAGCGAATCAAACACCAGCTCTCATTATCAAAACTTAAATAGTGTCATTTCACAAGCAATCTACATTCTACATTTAGCAATCTCCATTCAGATAAATGAAAGGGGCATGAATGAGGTGTGAACTGACCAATTTGTGTGCATACTAATTAATGGTCAGCATATTTACACACAATAATAATGCAGTGTACCATTGTGATTACATTCCCTATTCAAATACAGCCCGGCAGATACAGACAGAGGCAAACTGTTTAAGGTTTGCACATTTTAAATTAGACCAGTATCAGTAGCCACAAATTAAAACAAAAGGAAATAAGATTAGGTCAAGGCAACAGAATGGGCCCTATAGCCTATTTATTTAATCCTATAATAATAAATCATAATGTAA
>KN485093.1:1355-16810 GCA_000787095.1 Periophthalmodon schlosseri
AGCACATCTCACATATCAACTGTCACCCCTCCCGCTCCCGCACACCCACCGATCAATACGTATGACATCTGGCCGCGCGGGACAACGGCGCCCGGGCTAGCTTGTTTCGCGCGCGGTGACGACTGCACAATAAACCACCTATTTGTGTATTCCGTCAAAGAAAAGGTCCCCCCAGAAACAAGGCACATTCATCTGGAGCTGTCAGGGCCCGCCACGCGCCTCGACATGTGAAATCTTTATTTGCGCTAAACAAATTCATTAGAGAGGAGACACAAGGCGGCCTGGAGTTTGTAAACCGCATTCTGTTTATGCAATTATCGCGAGTTAAAGGTTACCATGTGAGAAGTCGTTCATTATGGGCTGTCAGGGCCGGGGAGAGTACGGTAAAGTATTGCGGCCATTCGCAAGTTTCGCCGAAGTTGGAAAGTAAAAATGTTTGGCTGTGTTCGAAGAGATTGTTAATTCACTCTCGTCGACGGGGATTCTGGCTCTTTTAGGGGATCCGAATCTTCATGTCAAAGAGCCGTTCAAAAAAATTTGGAAAAATTTGTAAGAAAAAGATTGAAAATGAGATCCGGTTGCAGCCGTTCACGTTAAGGAGCTGTTCAGAAGAGCCGATTCATTCATAAACGTCACATCGATAATTCACTCCGACGTGCAGAAGTAAAAAGTGAAGTATTCGCAGTACTCATTCACTAGTGGGTGTACCTGCCTCATAACAAGAAGGTCACGGGTTCAACTCCTGAGCCCAATTTCACAAAACTATTACTACTACTACTACTACTACTACTACTACTACTACTACTACTACTACTCACTCTCGTCGACGGGGCTTCTGGCTCTTTTAGGGGATCCGAATCTTCATGTCAAAGCCGTTCAAAAAAAAAAAGGAAAAAATTTGAAAATGAGATCCGGTTGCAGCCGTTCACGTTAAGGAGCTGTTCAGAAGAGCCGATTCATTCATAAACGTCACATTGATAATTCACTCCGACGTGCAGAAGTAAAAAGTGAAGTATTCGCAGTACTCATTCACTAGTGGGTGTACCTGCCTCATAACAAGAAGGTCACGGGTTCAACTCCTGAGCCCAATTTCACAAAACTATTACTACTACTACTACTACTACTACTACTACTACTACTACTACTACTACTGCTACTACTACTACACAAAACACAACAGTTTAGGCCAAGATATGCATTGAATTGAAACTTTTGTTGGAAATAATAGATTTATAACATTCAAAGAGGGGTATTTTACTTCTGTGGGGTATTAACTACAAACACATAACATTTTTAGATCCCCATGTTACCTTTTATTGTTTTGAAAGGAGGAGAGGAAGGAGAAAGAGGAGTAATAGGAGGAGGAGGAGAAAGAGGAGGGGCAATAGTAGTAGTAGTAAGAGGAATAGTAAGCGTAGTAGTAGTGGGAAGAGGAGTAATGTCAGGATGGAACGTCAAAAGAACGACTGTTACCATGGAAGTACGCCATGTTTGAATAGTAAGAATACTTTAGTATCTAGCTTCTTAAAACCTCCATAGGCTAAAACGGTGGCGTCGTAACACAATCCCAAACTCTATAATGACAAAAAATACTGACAGCAGTAGAACGTCGGAGTCCTCCAACACAGCAGTAGTAATTTAAATAGTGCAGAAGTCTTTATTGAGTATAAGAAGAAGAACAGTAGTTAGTAGTAGTAGTAGTAGTATATAGTAGCAGTAATAACAGAATTTGTTGTGGTGCAGATCCAAAGTTATTCCTCACTTTCCTAACACACTCTGAGCATCCTAATTATTCACCAGGATGAGTTTATAAGCTCAACCCGAGCGAAGATTTGCCATCACAGTAACGCTAACAGCTAGCATCCACTAGCTAACAGCGCGCTATTGTTACATCCTGGTTAAGCGCCGCTTTCGCAAAATATATGCGTACTGTGGAAAAACAAAATGTACTTTATTGCACACAAAAAACACCCCAAAAAAAACAGGTATCGCTCCTTTAATAACAACACAATGAACCGTATAACGTCTTCGCTTGTTTACTCGAGCTGTTTTCGGATACAGATTGCTTCGTTGGATCCCAGCGGAAGCCGGAGCGTCGAGCGTCTCCTCTTAGCTCAGACAAAGCACCGCGCCCCAGGATACATAGAGGTAATTGGAGTGATCCGTTATCATTACCAACTAATAGTGTTCTTATTAAGAGCTACCCGCCGCTAAACGCAAAATTATGCTTCGGCACAAGTCTAAACAAACTCCGCCGCGGCGCTAACCCATTCATCACGCGACAAAGTACTGCGGCTAAAATGTCGAGATTTCTATGAATTTACGGAAGTCGATGGTTGATAATAAGCAGGGCTGGATGAAGTACTCAAGTGAAAGTACAGATACAGTAAAAGTAAAAGTATCACATGAAAAATTTACGTACCTGTTTAAAAATGTACTTAAAGAGTAAAAAGTATTTCACACAAGCGTTAAATGTAGTAATATTGATAAAAAATGATACATATTTTGGTCAACAGTAACAATACGAATCAATGTCTTAATTTTTCTTATGAATTCTTACAATTATTTATAGTTTGCTCAAAGCCGAAGCTTGAACGTGAAACCTTCAGTGAGGATGTTACCACGAACATGGTAAAAATAACCCCTCAAATCGTATGAAAAGTGCTTTTTGCTTGTAGTGGAGTAGAAAGTACAGATACCTGCTCTCAAATGTACCAAAGTAAAAGTAAGACGTACCCACTGTAAAATGCACTTAACTAAAGTACAGATACTTATGAGCCAATAAATAACAAAGAATCAATAGATGTTAGCAATGGTTTGGTGGCGTTAGTCTTCAGATAGATCATATTTAAAGTGGGGGTATTATACTTCTATGGGCTGTTAACTGCTAACACATAACATAATGAATAGGGCCTGAGAGATCACTAGATTACTCAAACATAGATGACATGTTAAACCTCTTCAGGCATGTTTTTGATGAAGGAACAACTTTATGGTAGAAAGCTCAAAAAATAAATAAACAAATAAATAAAAGGAACTGTATGTAAGGTTTTGATTTGAATTTTAATAAACGTGACCTAACTGTGTCCACAGATATGAATAGCTCTTTTTGATAACAATTCTAACGCTGATTTATTCTTAATTACAAAAACATCAGAGTTGTTTATGTTATGCTTTGGTGAAATTATCCAATCAGAAAGCAGAATGAGCCTCACACGAGTCTCTCGTTTGGGTTGCCAGTTCCAATGCTGAAATCCAGTTGGTTTGAACCTAAAAGGTCTCTCTCTGATCTGAATGGTCACTACCTAAACCCCAGCACCTTCAGCCAATCATGAATCAGTGCTAGTGCAGCCTCTGCAGCTCAGTGAGTGAATTCTGGAGGTTCTGAGCTTTCACACGAGGCCTGTCCATAAACTGAGAATGAGAAAAACTTGTATGTGTCTCTATCTGCAGGTTAAGGCTCTGGCAACACAGGTTCAGTTGTGATTCTGGTACGGTAGGAGCGCAGCCTACAAACAGTTCCTTTACTTAAGCCAGACTCCTCCATTAGTAGTTCAAGTGCATGAGACAGGGCAACATTAGATTTATGATTTTACTTTTTTTTTTTTGGATGATGTTTGTCATTTTACTTCCTGGTTGGACACGGGCACCAGATATAACATACGTAGAGTAATTCCATAACTGTTACCTAGCAACCATAACGTTAACAAGGGTCAAACTTGTCTAAATGAACTTTTCTTTCCCCACAAACTACCACTTAACTGTTACAAACCTCTGATAAACATTGACCACAGGTACGATCCCAGAAAAACCAAGTCCAAATTACAAAAACATGAAAACCTGCCATACGCACCTTATGTAAGTGTTATCTGTTGTTTCGTAGTGAAGCAGTTTTTCCACCTGTCTGAGCGAGAAAGAATGTGTCCAGTGGGGCGGTAATAAAGGAGCGGCGTGTTTCGAGGTTGCCATGACAGAATCGATGAAAACAATATCAGCGTTTTGGACGTGTGAGGATTGGTGAGGACAATGCTATAGGACGCACGGACGTGGGGGAGCAGTAAAAGTTTAACAGAAGAAGACTGGTAGTAATCAGAGAACGTTGGACAGAAGTGGGAGTTAAATGTCCGCAAAGGAACCGCGGAAATATTAGCCAATCAGGGACACGCGTGGTTCGTCCATATCAAAACAAATATGGCTGCTTATGAGGAAAAAAGAAAGGACAAAACTATCACACGGGACTGAAAGACATTGCGGATTTCTGCAGAATCAACGAGCGAAGCGCCGCACTCTAAATGTCTTTTGAAATACTCCTCTTGTATTCCCCGTACAGTATAGCCTACATGCTAACCACGCACCACTGTGTAATTGTGCCTGATGAGCTTCTGGAGATGTCTCAGGTGCAGATGGAGGAAAGGTCAAGTCCTCGGCTCATCTGAAGTTTAGACGCTTTGACATTTGGTTCATCATATTCTCACATCACTCATCTCTGCCTTGAGAAAATCCATCTGAAAATCCATTTATTTTTACCATTGCGAGATAGGGCCAAACTCTAGCCACAAGTAAATAGTAAAACAGTAAATAAACAAGCTATTGCCTTGGACTTTTCTCAGAATGCTCCCAGTGGGTTCCTAGTAATGAGGTGTTGATACTTTGGAGTGACATCACGCTGGGGGTGATCTACATGGATGTGTATGGCGGGATGTTCAGCAGTTACCGTGGCGACACAACGCACGCGTTAGCAAACACTACCAAAAAAGTTTGAAGACAGTCTGAAAAAATACAAAATGGACACATTTCAGGAGCCTGTGATGAATCTGAGCGTTCATGGTCCTGTTTAGGTGTTTTATTTTTAATAAAAAGGTGAGAACGACTAACTGAAAAAACGGTTAGCTAATGCTAGCTAGTGACTGTTATTTCAGAAAGATTTATTTAACAGAACAAATCAGCTCACCTGTTGTAGGTCCAACTAAGTGAGTTCTTAAAACAGTTAAAACAAAGATCAGACTTAAGTCTAACTTGAGTAACAGAGCTTTAGACAGAGCATGCCAACAGTTAGCATCAGTGTGATTGGTCTAACAGGTATCCACACTTCAAACTCCGCCCCTGCAGCCAGGTGTTTGTTATCAGAAACACCTGGCTGTAATCGGGGCAGTCATGCGTGATGTCACATAGTACTTGAAATTGCAGAGGCCACCGGAGGCAGCACACACTTAGATTTGGACTGTTTTTGACCAGGAAAGCTGCAAATTGACCTGGTTTGCACCAAAATTGCCCCCAAAAAAGAGAAAAGACTAGGAACAGTAGATAATGATATTCAAACACCATATACGCACTTTAGCAGCAAAAACGTTGATTTAGTGTTTTGTTTCACTTTAATTCACGAAACCTTAGAAATTCCAAAAAAAAAAAAAAAAAAAGTACAATTTTTTGTCTCCACCAAAGTATTCCTCCGGTATGACTTCAGTCTGATACATAAAGGTGACTAAAGTGGTTCAAGATCACTTAAAAAAGACAAAGAGAAGAGAAATGCACCGGGCTCTCCACTCTGCCTGGGCCTCCTATCTGCCCACCACTGTGTTTACCGCGGCTAATTAGGTCATTCATCAAGCTAATGGAAGCTAACTGTAGCGCCACCAAGGGACCGCCCCCTGGAGGTACACACTCCCCAGTCCGGAGCCCAGGGAGAGGATGGAGAGCCGGGCACGGATCTGTCAGAGTTGTCCAATAACAGCTACGTGTGTGAGCAGAGCAGACCAGACATGTTACGCAATGGAGGTGTTCTCCTTCTTCTCATCACTCCATTTCTTTCTCCCTCTCTCACCTCCTCTCCCTCTTTCTCCATTCACTTTTACACACTCTCTCTTTCTCCCTTTCTGCTTTCCCTGCTCTCCAATTGCCACTGTCCTCCCTCTTCTCCCCCTTCTTACTCTCCTCTTCTCTCTCCTCCCCTCCCCTCCCCTCTGCACTCTCTTTCCTACCCCTCTCCAACTGCCCCTGCTCTCCCCCCTCTTCTCACCCCTTTTTACCATCCTCCTCCTCTTCTCTCTCTCCTCCTTGCTTTCCCCTTCTCCTCTTCTCTCTCCTCTCCTCTACTTCTCTCTCCCTTCACCCCTCTCTCTTTTCTGCTCCCTTTCTCTTTCTCTCCTGTCCTCCCTATTCTCCCCCTTCCCACCCTCCTCTTTTCTTTCCTCCCACCCCTCTTCTTCTCACCCCTCCCTATCTTTCTCCGTTCACTCTTTTATACACTCTCTCCTCTTCTCCACACCCCTCCCTCTCTTTCTTTCTTCACTCTCTTATACTTCCTCTCCTCCTTTCCCATCACCTACACCTCTCTGTCTCTATCCCTTCTGCTCTCGCTCCTTGCTCTCCCATTGCCCCTGTCCTCCCTCTTCTCCCCCCTTCTCCCCCTCCTCTTCTCTTTCTCCCCTCTCTTCTCTTTTTCTCCCCCTTTCCACTGGTCCCTTCCCTCTCTCTTCCTCCTTCTTCCCCTTCTCTTCTCTTCTCTTCTCTTCTCTTCTCTTCTCTCTCTCTCTCCCCTCTTCTCTTTTTTGTCCCCCCTTTCCACTAGATCCTGCCTTCTCTCTTCTCCCCTCTTCACACCCTCCTTTCTTCTCCTCTTTCCACTGGCCCATGCTTTCTCTCTTCTCCCTTGTCTCTCTCTCTCCTCTCTTCCTCTCCTCTTTCCACGGGCCTCTGCCTTCTCTCTTCTCCCCCTTCCTCCTCTCCTCTTCTCTCTCTCTTCATCTTTCACCCGCTCCTCTGTAATTGCTTGTCAGAGCTGTCTGTATGCTTGTATTTTTACTCTCTCTCTCTCTTTCTCTCCTCCGCAAACCTGACAAGAAACACATTTACATGCACAAAAACAAAAAGAAAAGAAAATTACAAGCTAGTATTTGAGAAGTACTTTGTTTTTTATGTAAACTCAAATACATACATATATACTCATACTCACGTACATTTATGTGGTACTTTGAGTGTCCTGAAAGCGCTATATAAGTAAAAGGTATTATTTTTATTAACATTAAATTATAAATCAGATGTTATGTGTAGACAGTACTCGAGTAGTAGTTTACCCAAATACTGTTTTACTCTTACTTCAGTAATTTCTTGGACCGCTACTTTACACTTTTAGCAATATTATTTTGAAGTAACGTTACTCTTACTTGAGTAATTTCTTGGACCACTACTTCGTACTTCTACTTGAGTAATATTACACTGAAGTAATGTTACTTTTACTTGAGTAATTTCTTAGAGCACTACTTTGTACTTCTACTTGAGTAATGTTATTTTGAAGTAACGTTACTCTTACTTTAATGTTTTTTGGACCACTACTTTGCACTTCTACTTGAGAAATATTATTTTAAAGTAACCTTACTCTTACTTACTACGACTGAGGGATTACACAGACAGTTACTCTTAACTGAATATTTTTTTGGACCGCTACTTTGTACTTCTACTTGAATAATATTACATTGAAGTAACACTACTCTTACTTGAGTCATTTCTTGCACCACTACTTTGTACTTTTTAGCAATATTATTTTGAAGTAACGTTACTCTTACTTGAATATTTTTTTGGACCGCCTACTTTTACTTCTACTTGAGTAAAATATTACATTGAAGTAACACTACTCTTACTTGAGTGATTTTCTTGGACCACTACTTTGTACTTTTTAGCAATATTATTTTGATCTTACCTGAATATTTTTTTGGACCGCTACTTCGTGCTTCTACTTGAGTGATATTATTTTGAAGTAACGTTACTCTTACTTAAGTACGGTTTTTGGATACTCTCCTCATCTCTGCCCCTGACCAGCTCAAACATGAAATTGCTTTATTGAGATGGCGGTGCACTGGCCCTCAGGCAGCAGTGGTGGTCCAGGGTTAGCCCAGTTTAACCCACTGTCACCGGCGTCAGATAAAGAGGGCCGAAGAGGACCAAAGAGCACCCATCCAGGTTAAGTGGGTGCTTAAGAAGACTGAGAGATCTTAAGGGAGTCGTTTAGTGGTGAATAATGATCAGGCAATCTAAAGACAAGGCCGCTGTTAGCATGAATTTAAATGCAGAAACCAAGATGGACAATTATTAAAATTTAAAATGTGCAAGGTTGTAACACTCTAAAACAATTTCATACAAAGATATGTTTTTGGGGGTTTTTTTCAGTTTAAAGGCACTGTACCTGATTTCGATTTTGTCTTAAAATCGTAAAAAAAACAAAAAACAGAACTATTTCATTTTAAACATTTTGCAGTGGTCCAAAGTTATTCCTCATTTACTGTATTTTCCGGACTATAAGTCGCACTTTTTTTCATAGCTTGTTCGGGGGTGCAGCTTATACTCAGATGCGATTTATATGTGAAATATATGTTTTTTTCTTCATTATTTTGCATTTTTTGGCTGGTCAGATGCGATTATATGTGAAATATATGTTTTTTTCTTCATTATTTTGCATTTTTTGGCTGGTCCGACTTATACTCCGGCGCGGCTTATACTCCAGAAAATACGGTACTTTATGCATTCCGACCATCCTAATAATTCACCAAGATGAATTTATAAGCTCTTTTCACAGCTGTCAGAGACCAGAGCGTAGTTTTGTCATGACTGTGAAGCTAACCACTACTAGCATGCTAACACACACTTCCTGCTTGTCGCCATGGAGATGTTGTTAGTTTGCCTGGAATGTTCCAGAGTATGTTTTTAAACTGATTAATTTCAATTCTTTTAAAATTATGGGGTGTTTGAATTGCTCAAAAATAGATTCTTACTGTGAGTGGGCTTGCCTGTACACAGATCTGACATGCTACATGGCCTGGTAGCGTCTCCTGCTTGTCTCTATGGCAATAAGATCAGTCTCCAAGAATCAGGAAGTGCTCCAGTATAGATATATTGTAAGCAGCTCTTGAGGTCAAAACAAGCCCGCTGTGTTCTGTTTACATCTAACTATAGAGCGATTTATTGTCCGATAATCAAGAAGTGCACTGTTAGCATGCTAGTTATTGTTAGCTTTACAGTAACGGCAAAACTGTAGTCTCTGAAAGTTATGAAAAGTGCTGCTGTTATGGCAAAACTGGTCTCTGAAAGTTGTAACAGATGCTTATAAACTCATGTCGGTGAATAATTAGGATGTCCTGAATGCATAAGGTAAGTGAGGAATAACTTTGGACAACTGCAACCCAAAATGAACTCGCTCTAGTTTTTCACTTCTTTAAGAAAGTAAAAATCAAGTACTTGCTTATGGACTTACTAGCGCATGCATAACTTAGATAAAACGCGTCGAAAATACAGAAGAATTCAAGTCCAGTCCTGCCTCTTCTAATTACCCATTTTAGCTAACAGCTCATACCGCTAAACTATTCCCCTGGATCATTTATGCTAAAGACGTAGCCTCTACCGCTAATCGGCTCCTTTGATTGTTAAATGATTCCGTACGGGTCTTCTGCGCTGAATTAAAATGTCCCCACTATTATCTTGAGGTCAGCCACCCGCAAATTGTTGAAGCTAATTACGGTATGGTCGGTAACATTTGACTTATTACGGAACAATATGAAGGCAATCTATTCCAATGGGCGATTATGCACCTTGGCTGTGTGAGGAGGGCTTAAAAGAGAGAGGGAGTTTAACTTGAGAACTGTGATAAAAAGTGTAACAAGAATGTGTAAAAGTGATCAGATTAGTTGAGTAATTAGCTACAGATGAAGGCTTGCGTTATCCGTGAATGCCCACTAGATGGAGTAGAGAGTCTGGTAACACACATATACACGCCCACACGCTATAACGGGGGTTGCTGATGTTGTCATTTACGTTTAAGACCTGGGTAGACCTGGTTAGTCCTGCTTCTTGGTGTAGACCTGATAGTCCTAAACCTGTTTTGGTCCAATTTAAGACCTGCGTTTAGACCATAGACTGTATATATAAATGGACTAGCTAACCTGCTAGCCACAGCATTCCAAATAGGAAGTGATCATGGAGAGGTCGCCCCTCTCTTCATAACTGTTGCTGTCAGACTCGTCATTTTGGTCTTAAAATGTTCGTATTAACCCGCTCTACATGATCCTGGTGTTTTTATTTCACTCTTGTGTCCGTAACTCAACATATGAACATTAATAACAGATAAATAAGGCGCCTTCTTTCCCCGAGGTCACTCCCGCTAGCGTTAGCAACAGGTTTGATTGACAGCGTTGCTCTTTGGTTGCTATGATACTCGCGGTCGGAATTCCTTATATACAACTTGGATCCAAATTCGCCCCATAACTGCTAGCCTCCATGAGCTTCATTTGACCGGAGCTGAACTCTACACTTTTTTCAGTGAAACATTTTTTGAAGAACACAAAAAAACACATGATCCCAAAAGAGGATAATACCGCATCTGGAAGGGCATCTGATGTAAAACCAAACGAACATGGTAAACGCAAACTTACTACTACCCATAAAAGTGGCATTTCACACGGGACAACTCGCTAATATTATACATGTATTCACAACAATGTACATGAGTCACTTGTTGTCCTGTACAGAAATAGTTTAGTAATACCACTGTAAGCACATTTGTGATCCCCGACGCCGCTAACACTATAACCGCGTTCAAATTAGCATGCGCAGCGGCTAGACTTGTTTGCACTTTGTTTCCTGGATAATTAGCTTTCCCTTCTCCTCCGCGGTTGTCGTTAGCCGCCTGCGCGCTAGTGTAATGTTATTCCAGTGGCGTGGATGCTAGCGACCGCGCGGGTGTTCAGACCTGTGCTTTACAATAGGCTATGATTGACAGCTAACCCGACGCGCGCGGCTATACGAATGAATAACAATAGAGCTTCAATTAGGCCGGTATTTGTAAGTACACCACTTGTGAGGGGAATAACAAGCGCGCTTACAGCAATGGAAGGCTGTCGGAATGCAATTAGCCGCGATGTAATTCAAGCTAACGTTTACCTGAGTGGAGATGTTTGGACTCCAAACAAAATTAGCGTAGCTGTTTAGCATAATTAGCAAGCCATTCAAGTGATAGTCAAAAGCTTATGACAACAGGCTAACGTGAACTATACGATTTAAAGGAACTGTATGTAGCTTGCGTTCTATTAAAGTTACTACTATCACAACTGAGAGAGTCCGTTTGGGTTTAAACCAACTGGATTTCAGCATTGAAACTGGCAACCCAAATGACAAATGGGTTCATTCTGTTTTCTGACTGGGTAATCGTCTTGTTTATTATAACAAATAACTTGGCCAACATGTTCAATGTTTTTGTAATTAAGAATAAATCAGCATTAGAATTGTTATCAGTAAAAAATATTTGATTTGAACTTCTATCTGGGGACACAGATGTTGTTTATGGAATTAAAACTCAAAATATTCAGAGCGGTTAGTACTTCTGCTAAGCATAATTAAGGTTCAAATAGGGCCAGGGAGAGATTGCTAGATTATTCAAACATGCATGGATGACATCTAAAACCTCATCAGGCATGTTTTTGATAAGAAAACAATGTTATAACATCGTAGAATGCTCCAAAAAAATCAATTTTGCCTAATTTAAAAAGTCAGACATAATTTAACAGTTCACCATCTACTGGCAGCAGGGGGAATTATCACTGCGAAAACAATTAAACTACGTTATGAGGAACATGTCCGTACTTAAAGGGCCCATATTACGCTATTTTCTGATCTATGTTATAATGCTGTTTCCTCATCAAAAACATACCTGGAGTTTTGTTATGTTTCACTCACACATGTTTAACACACAAACCCTGCAGATATAGGCTAAGTTCTTCTCTCAAACAGAAAACACTCTGGGTCTGTGTGACCTTGTGATGTCATGTGGTAATACAGGAAGCGCTGCACTATTTTTAAACCCCGCAGGTCTTCACTTGAACCATTTGGAATTGCCTGTCTCTACTAAACAAAAGGTAAAAGGTAGCTGTTAACTTGAAAACTACAGCTTCATGACATCACAAGGTGGAACAGAGCATTTTGAGCTTTGGCGATGTAGACAGTCTAATCCTCAGACATAGGTGAATGAAAAAAAACACAACTCCAGGTATGTTTTTGATTAGGTGACAACATTCTAACATGGCTTAAAGCTAACAAGAGACAATTTCGCGCGATATAGGACCTTTAAAAACTGCGCAGGCTCTATCTATGACATCACAATCCTGGGAAATTTAAACAGTGTTTTGTGAGTCTCAGAGGCAAAGGAGTTTTTACAGAGGATTACTGAAACCAGCGTGAATGAAGATAAATACAACTCCAGGTATGTTTTAGTGAGGAAACAACATTATAACATACATCAGAAAATAGCGAAATATGGGCCCTTTAATTGTTGGGTTGCAGTCAAGACTTTCAAATCTAACACGTAGCCATGACCATCATTGGTGTTGACAAATGTCTTTTTGAAAACCACATCAAGGGCGCCATCTTGATTTTCAGCAGCCTTCCCTTGACACGCTGTTACACGTTTAGCCCATGTGACCTTATCATTGCCCTGACACCTGTCCAGACCTCTTCATTAAAATACCTTTACAAACGAATCGTCGCGCTAATGTCACAGATGCCCCGCCACTTCTGCTCGTCGTCCAATCTCATCCATTCTCCACGCCACCTCCGCGGGCAGGATCAACACAGCTTTATTATCTGGCAACCTCATCATCTTGTCTCCTAAATATGACACGTGAAGAGCCCGTCAGGGAAGTGGCTGTGTGACTGCCATGTTGGCTAATTTTCTCATGATATTTTGTTAGCTAGCCTCATAGAAAACGTCTCAAAATTATCTGGAATATACTGTATAACCAATTAATTAAATGTATTGTGATTAAAGGCACTGTACCTGATTTTTACTGTCTTAAAACCTGAAAAACAGAACTACGGTAGTTAATTTTAAACAGTTTGCAGTGATCCAAAGTTATCACTAGATACACATATTTCTATATAAGGACATGGCACCTCTGATTCAAATACCCACAGAAACTACTACTTGATTTTTTTTTTCTTTTCATTTCAAAAACATTCAGACTTGAAGAGGTCTGAAACCATTTTTTAAAGAAAAAAAAATCCCATGGTTTCTAGGCACCAATTGTTCAATAGATGGCTATTTTTCATATAGGGTCACAATAGAGGTGAGGGAGGAGGGGCTAAAAGTTGGTAACATAATTTTTACTAAAATTCATTGGGTTTGCTCCTGAAAAATGAAAACTTGCACCAAAAATGATTTTCACCTTGATTTTTAGAGTAGGGGTCAAAAAATGAGTTTATAATGGAAGTCAAGGGATAACAAATCCAGAATCATGTCTCCCTGTATTTTTTATACACATTGACATCAGTCTGGTCCGTTGTGTCTCAAGCCCGGTCAAACATGATCGTCCAATCAGATGTGTTTTTTCAGTGACACGTGAAACGAAGGAGCTCATTGGTCACCTATGATTTACAAATAAAATCAACTTTATCTCACCTCAGATTATCAGATTATTATAGCGTTTAGTGCTTGGCTCATTGATTCTGCAGAAATCCGTGATGTTTTTCAGCCCCCCCCCCCGTGTGATATACATGTTTTTCCAATAAGGACGGACCATGCGCGTCCCTGATTGGCTAATCCACCTGTCAATCATGCCCATTTGAAAATGGGGAGATTCACCTGTGATCAGACTCACATCTTCATAAAGTATTGAAGAAGTGTGTATTCAGAATCCCAGGAATTCGATAACACGCTCAGTGTCTACAAAACTTCTGATGTTGCCAAAATTGGTCCGATCGGGATGAAACTCAGGTAGATCTAAAAACCCGTTAAAACACACATCTATGTGAATTTTCATGCCAGTCGAACAACCACAGCCAAAGTTATCCCTATAAATCTACCTTCAGTTACAGATACATTTCCCTTAACAAGACACAGGCGATTTTACTCACACACGTTTGTAGTTACCATGGCGCCATCTCTCTAACTTGTCTCCCAACTCATCTTCCATCCGAACGACGCGTGCTTCTTATTTGCGTCCGATCTCCCTCTCCGCCGGGGTCAAAGGTTAAACGGCGGAGGTGCGGTGGGCTATTGTCTGGCTGTAGACAAGCCCATTACTGTGTCACAATTCATTACCAACGCGGCATCGTCCCCTCGTCAAAACGCTAATAGAGAATATCAATCATCTCCCTCTCATCTCCACCCCCCTCACGGCATAACGAGAGCTCCTGGTTCTCAAATACCAACGCAACAAATGTCAAGCTCACAGTGTGCTAACATAAATTATAGTTTTGATTTAAAGAGGGGGGTAATATGCAAACTTTTTGGAGCTTTCTACCATGTTATAACGTTGTTCCCTCATCAAAAACATCAAGAACCCTCCTTACAGTTAGCTGCAAGATTCTGTCCAAAGCTCCGCCCACAAGCCTACGTTACACATGCTCCCACAATATACAAAAGCATGATACTAAACTGTACACAGCAACCTCGCAAACCCGATGTGATGCATGCTGATTATGTTGTGATAGCGCTCTGAAGGGGGAGTGACTTAGCACGGAGAGCAAAGGGAGGGGGGACTCAGTATCAAAAACGAAAGTGAAACTTAAAAACATACGTTGTTTTCGGCGAATATAGCATTTATCCAAACAATAAAACTGCTAACAAAGGTTATTTGTTAGCAGTTAATACCTCATGGACTGTATAAAGAAGTGGACTAAGTGAGTGTGACGTCACCCATAGCGTCACCTAACGGTTATAGAGCAAATTTGGAGCATATCAGGAATTCCGACCGCGAGTATCATAGCAACCAAAGAACCAGTCCGGAGCAGGGCTGTTGAAGGCCCTTTCCACCCGCAGCGCTGGTTTAGCAGGGGGCGGGCGCTTAGCAACGCTGTCAATCAGACCTGTTGCTAACGCGAGTGGGAGCGACCTTGGTGAAAGAAGGCGCCTGATTTGTGTGTTATCAATGTTCAGACGTCGAGTTACGGACACAATAGCGAAATAAAAACACCAGGATCATGCAGAGCGGGTTGATGCGAACATTTTAAGACCAAAATGACGAGCCTGACAGCAGCAGTTACGGAGAGAGGTGCGACGGTTTTTCAATAGAAAGTGAATTGGAGACAGAGTTGATGGAGCCGGAAGTGCGCCCACGATCACTTTCTATTTGGAACGCGGCGGCTAGCGGGTTAGCTACGTCCATTTATATATACAGTCTATGTTAATACCCCATAGAAGTAAAATACCCCCTCTTTTAAAGTTTATTACCTCAAAATAGTCTATTCTCTCTAGATTCCCAGCGTACTCCAACTCGCCTGACTGTGTAGTCTCTTGTATACATGTTTCTGTGGGTGCCTCTCTCCCCTGCGCACCCGCACCCTACCACCACCACCACCACCACCGACCACCACCGCCCCACCCCACCCATCGGTGCTCCTCGTCGGGCCGCGGGGCTACGTGCGATCTCCGGGGACCTCATTAGAATGGGCGGACGGCGGAGGGGACGGCAGGTCAG
>KN485093.1:16879-31042 GCA_000787095.1 Periophthalmodon schlosseri
CCGGCGCCCTAAAAAAAGGCCCCCCCCCCCCCCGCTCTATGTGTGTGTGCGTGTGTGTGTGCATCGTCTGACACGTGAGGGATTGGGTGCGTATGATATTTGACAAGTGTGGGACAGTTAAATAAATAAATAAGCGAGCGAACGGGACGTATAAGACAGGACCAGTTAGAGATGCCATGTGGGAGGACGCCATTTCTACCCTTGCGAATTCTGTTGTGTGTTTTATATTACTATAGTCTTACCTTACACATTTCCAGTCACTCTTACGATTGGATTGCTTTTATATATGATCTGTGTCATTAAGAATTGTGTAAATAATGTATTCTCTGAGCAACTGTGTCCCGATACACAGCACAGACACAGAGAGATCGATAGATTTGAATTGCCTTGTTACTTTAAGGGCCCATATTGCGCTATTTTCTGATCTATGGTTATAATGTTGTTTCCTCATCACAAACAGACCTGGGGTTGTGTTTTGTTTCATTCAAACATGTTTAACACACAAACCCTGTGTATTTAGGCTGCGTTCTTCTCTCTTTTAAACCCCATACACCTTCACTAGAATTATTTGGATAATTTTTGCTTTGGAATTGCCAATCTCTACTGAACTCAAGGTAAGAGGCAGCTGTTAACTTGAAAACTACCGTTTCATGACATCACTAGGTGGAACAGAGCATTTTGAGCTTGGGAGATGTAGACAGACTAATAATAAAGGGTTACTCAAAGATGCGTGAATGAAACAAAATACAACTCCAGGTATGTTTTTGAGGAGGGAACAACATTGTAACATGGCTTTAAAGC
Source organism: Periophthalmodon schlosseri (assembly GCA_000787095.1). Classification (NCBI taxonomy): domain Eukaryota; kingdom Metazoa; phylum Chordata; class Actinopteri; order Gobiiformes; family Gobiidae; genus Periophthalmodon; species Periophthalmodon schlosseri. The sequence continues at coordinate 17,681 of KN485093.1, forward strand.
TCACGAGAGTCAGTTTTGCATGACACTGGCTGTGATATTAGGAAACAACATGTAACATGGCTTTAAAGCTCACGAGAGTCAGTTTTGCATGACACTGGCTGTGATATTAATTGACAAAAAAAACCAAAAAAAACCATAAATAATTAAATAAAAAAGTGACTTTGAATTGCACCTCCAAATTCCACTGCAATAAAATAAAATAAAATAAATTAATTAAAAAACAAATAATAATAAAATAATAGATGAATAAATATATCAGAATTGCACCACCAACCTGTGGGGGCAGTAGATCTGACCACTTTACCACAGATGTTTTTTTTTTTGTTTTTTTTTATGTTGAGAGCAGGTTTCGAACCACCAACCTTCGGATCAGAGGACGAGACTCTAACTGTTGCCTTGTGTGTACCATTTTGTTCCGTCTAGACAACAAAGGTTTCTTGGGTGCATGAATTTTGGACAGAATTGTGTCAGTTGTACAGCACTTTTGTATATTCCCACCTCAGCATTCAAAAGTAGTCACTATTCTTCAGATACGTTATGTTGTGACCTGACTATGGACTAGTGCCATCAGTCACCTCCAGTCTCTCTCTCTCTCTAAAACCTTCAAATCTAGGAGTAATAATGGACTCAGACTTGAACTTTAACAGCCGCATCAAATCAATAACATCTGCAGCTTTTTTAGACTTGGAGAGACTTATCCATGGCTTTGTCTCCAGTAGGTTAGACTACTGTAACGACCTGCTCACTGGCCTCTCCAAACGAGCGTTAAGACATCTGCAGTACATCCAGAACGCCGCTGCTCGGGTCCAGACTAGAACCAGGCAGTGCGAGCCTCTCCAAGTCTCTCCATGGCCTAGCACCAAAGTACATGTTAGTGCCATATGAACCATCTCACACTCTGAGGACTTCAGAGATGGCCTCCTGATAGTCCTGGCTTAGTCCTGGTTTAGTCCCGGCCTCCTGCTGGTGCCCAGAGTCGGGACTAAACACGGGGAATCAGCGTTTCAGTTTTATGCAGCTAAAACCTGGAACAGTTCCTGAAGATGTGAGACAGGCCTCTACTTTGACAGTGTTTAAATCCAGGCTCGAAACGGTTCTGTTCAGCTGTGCGTATGACTGAAAGTTTTTTTCTGCACTCTTTTCTTTTAACGTTAATTCTGTGATGATTATTTATGTTTTGATTTGTTTGTATTGAGATTTTAACCTCTTTCTTATTCTATAAAGCACTTTGAATTACTTTGTGGACGAACTGTGCCACACAAATAAACTTGCCTTGCCTTGTCTTGCCTGGTTAGTATCTGGCGCCCCTGTCACACACTTCTCATAGTATTACCGCATGAGGCTGTGCTCTCAAACAGCCTCTGAGCACCGGGCTAATGCATGTCACACCGGTCAATGAGACGAGTCAAGAGCTCTTAATGCTGCCACTCCAATATGGCTGTTTTGTCTGTGCGTAAAATGCGTTGGTGAGGAAACATTACGACGTGGGGAAAAAGGTTCTGGATCCTATAGGCCCTTGTTGATGTTGCTCCCATAAAGACCCACCGTGTAACTTTTTAGCCGAAAAAAAGAGACTAAAATGAAAGCTTGCCCTTGCTGTGTGTGGGCTCGCATCTCCACAAACCTGACTCTTATTTGACCCAGAACCTCCTCCTGCTTGTTTCCATGGAAATGTTGTTCATATAATGTCCAAAGTATGGCATAAAACGTATCTATCTCCATGGAGAATGTTTTGAAGTATGGTTTTAACTTTCTATTTCCATGGAATCAAGAAAGTTACACAATGTTGCTTTAACATGGAAGCTTCACTTGTTTATCGCAACATTAATCAACTTCCGACTGATTAATATGTAAACTGTAAAGTCAAATATTGTTATCTCAAAATACGATTCTCACATTGCTCACTAAAGAAGCACTATGTAACTTTTCTGGTCTCCGTGGAAATGTTATATCTTTGCTTGGAATGTTCCACAGTATGGCCGTTACACTTGTCTGCCTCCACAGGGAAAAGAAGGTGATGGGTCAGATCTGCGGAGAGGCGACCCTGAGGTACACATTGAGGTAGTTATTTCAATGTATTTTTTTGGACAGTAAATACACTGCAATGAAATCTACATCACATGAATACGTTTAATGACATACTGCGGAACATTCCTGGCACTCCTCACTTCCCTCCATTTAGTATTTGATCTGCTGATGTGTTTCTGTATAAAAACATAATGGAATACTTTCATTTTTTTCCTATATCTATGCTAGTAATCATAAAGTTTCAAACGCCGAAATAGCTTTAATCTAATTCCTTAAATCATGAGTGTTGTGTCCCCCCGCCCCTCCCCCTCCCATATCCCATCATGCACCGTGATTGACTCCGTACATCAAAACCAGACGGGGGGAATGTCGCTTTGGGCGCACAGGAGACGTGGACCTAATTGGGAGAAAAAGCCGCGGAAGGAAGGAAGGAAGCAGGCAGCGGGACGTGGGTGATGCCTTTCCTGACCACCGGGGGGGCTAGTGAGTGTTTGTTGCTGAAGGAGCTACCCCCCTGGATAGAGTGCGCTTAGTGTGTGTGTAATTAGGGAGCGCAGAGGAAGAGCCATCAGCTGTCAGAATCTGGGGTGGTCTGGTGTAAAATGTCATCAGGGTTTGGGATGTCCCGGCAAAGGTAGGGGGCGCTATTTGATATGCGCAGGCACAGGAGGGAATATCTACAAAATGATAACTAAGAAAGTGGGACAAAATGGTATGTGGAGACCATAGACTGTATATATATATGGACATAGCTAACCTGCTAGCTGCCATGTTACAAAAAGGAAGTGATCATGGGCGCGCTTCCGGCTTCGTAACTGGTATTTTTATTTCGCTATTTTCGCTAACAGACAAATCAGATGTTCGTTCGCCGAGATCGCTCCCATTAGCGTTAGCAACAGGTTTGATAGACAGCGTTGCTAAGCGCCCGCTCCCGGCTAAACCAGCGGTGCGGGCGGGGAGGGGCGTTACCTTCCACAGCCTTGCTCCAGAATGGCTCTTTGGTTTCTATGATGCTCGCGGTCGGAATTCCTAATATGCAACTTGGCTCCAAATTCGCCGCTATAACCGCTCCGGCAGATTGGCTCCTGGTTACTATGATTGCGGTCGGAATTCCAAATATGGAACTCGGCTCCAAATTCGCCTTATAACCGCTAGCCTCAGTGAGCTTCGTTTGACTGGAGGCGAACGCTATGGGTGACGTCACACTTAGTCCACTTCTTTCTAAGTCTGTGGTGTCACCCCTGTTTGAACTGATCTAACAATAATTATTATATGCAGATATTTCACCAGTGGATTTGAGCTCAGACCTAGCTGTGGGTCGGTTCATGATGGACTGTCAAGCTAGTCCATATTTGTACTTGGCTTTAAAGCGGCCTTGTAGTCTGGATAGAACTTATTTGCTGTCAAGATCGGCAGCCCCTTGTGAAATAATACAAACCCAATGACGATGGCAGTGCCCATGGAAACTTCCAGACTATATTACGCAAAACTGACTCTTGTGAGCTTTAAGCCACGTTACAACGCTGTTACCTCCTCAAAAACATACCTGGAGTTGTGTTTTGTTTCATTCACACATGTTTGAGTCAACATCTCTAACGTTCAAAATGCTGTGTTCCACCTCGTGTTGTCATGAAGCGGTAGTTTGCACATTAACAACTTTTTACCTTTAGTTCAGTAGACATTGGAAATTCCAGGGCTGAAATGATCCAGATGATTCTAGTGAAGGTGTGTGGAGGTTTAAAACACAGCGGAGCACTTCCTGTATTACCACGTGACATCACAAGGTGGAACAGTGGTGTTTTCCGTTTGAAGAACTCAACCTAAATATGCAGGGTTTGAGTGTTAAACATGTGTGAATGAAACAAAACACAACTCCAGGTCTGTTTGTGACGAGGGAACAACATTAGAACATAGATCAGAAAATAGCGTAATATGATGCACTCCCCTCTTGACAAAAGGATGAGAAGGTCGTGGACTTGCGTATGTATGATGCAGTTTGTGGGCTGGCTCAATGTTTTTTTTTTACAAAACATGTAAAAGGCAAAATTCCAACTGACCATCTCGGACAAGCTAACCAATGATAAGACACAACTTTTTATGTATTTTATATTAGACTAAAATTAAAGCATGTTTTTCATTATGGATGTGTTTATTGCACTCAAAAACATACGTCCTTACTTTGAGCGGGCTTGCATCTCCACAAACCTGAATCAGGAAATAGCGTAATATGATGCACTCCCTTCTTGACAAAAGGATGAGAAGGTCGTGGACTTGCGTATGTATGATGCAGTTTGTGGGCTGGCTCAATGTTTTTTTTTTACAAAACATGTAAAAGGCAAAATTCCAACTGACCATCTCGGACAAGCTAACCAATGATAAGACACAACTTTTTATGTATTTTATATTAGACTAAAATTAAAGCATGTTTTTCATTATGGATGTGTTTATTGCACTCAAAAACATACGTCCTTACTTTGAGCGGGCTTGCATCTCCACAAACCTGACTCTTATTTGGCCTGAAGCTGGGCCTGTTACTTGCTTCCACGGAAATTATGTTCTTTTGGTTATAATCTTCCACAGTATCGCATAAAACGTATCTATCTCTATCTATGGCGAATGTTCTGGTTCTGAAGTATGGCTTTAACTTTACATGGAATCACGCGGTTGACATTCCACCCCCAAAAAGTTACATAGTGTGCCTTTAAGTAGTTTTAGTTGTAGAAGCAGTAGTATTTTGTTTCATTTTTGAGCGTTCACTGATCTAAAGCCAAAAGTCTCCTCGTTTATAAAGTCCATAAACGTCATCTGTAATTAAATTGCATTCACTCAGAATTCGTTTGTTTGTTTACGAGTTGCCAAATGAATGCGTCTCGTTTATTTGCCAAATGTAACTAAGATTAGTGAAGAACTTAGAAACGTAGGCCTTATTAAAGCAGACATATTGTGCTTGTGTCTGCTCTCTAGTTATAATCTACGACACCCGTGGATCATTGTGTTTGTAATTTGCACGTTTTAAATCGCGGTGTTCATCTAAAACGACTTAATGGACGAAATAAGTCCAATGGCGTTGGAAAACTGCTGTGAAATGGAAGCTGGGGTCACGGAAAACATCGCCACGACAAAGAGCCGCGTAGCCGTCGGCACCTCCGATGGATAGCTGCAGATCAAGCTAGCGGTTAGCTTCGTACCAAAACGACTACGCGACGCTGACGAAACCTACGCGTATCACCGATCAAGAAAATAAAACTGGTGAACGAAGTAAGTACAGAGCGGCGGGCGTGGAGCGGCGGCGATGAAAACGGGATTTGATCGGCAAAATGGCGTCTTGAAAAATGAGCGATTAAAGATTGCTCAAACGTGAATCACTCCAAATACAACTTCAAGAGGGTAAATGAGAAGGAAACAACTATAACATGATTAAAAAAGCTCTGAAAATAGGTCAGAAAAGGTCTACGTTAAGAATAAAGTATCAATCTGGTCATCAGTAAAAGCTATATTTGATTTGAACTTGTTTACCTCGTATCTATGGGCACAGATGGGTCAAGTTTATGAACGAATTTAAAATCTAAATCTAAGGCTAAAATAACAAAAACTTTAACACATTCCAATATACAGCTTGTCTGTTCACACAAGCTAGCTTTCGTTCTCTTGTAACTGCAAATCTATGCTTTTTAGCTCGCAGCCACATCCCAGTCGTCATGGCAACATTTAGTTAAACAACTTTCTTTTTTTTCCAGCCGACTGACAAAAAGGCTGCTCTAATATCGAGTGTGGTGGAAGAGGAGATAAGTGCTGCCTTGGTAGGACCGGCGCGCGCTAGCTAGCTTCGCCTGCGGCTAAACTGTCTCCTATAGAAAAACAATTGTCCACAATGCAGTCTGGGCTATTTTAATAGGTTCAGCTGTGGTCATGCCCTCCGGTAACTCAGCAGCTAGAAACAGAGACGTGTCTAGTCAGAGGAGGGCTGCGGAGGTGTACGGGGGCCCCACTGAACACTAGGGGGCCCCGACGCTAAATTAAATCGGGCATGTAATTGGAAATCTTGCACTGTTGGGCATGTTGGCTTTAGCCGAATTTATTTCACGTTTTGTATTTCATTCCTATGTAGCCTACACACATTTGTACACGCTTAAAACTGTCTTAAAACGCGAAAAACAGAACTGGTTCATTTTAAACGTTTTGCATTTGTCCAAAGTTATTCTCACTTACCTTATGCTTTACGAACATCCTAATTATTCACCAGGATGAGTTTATAAGCGCTTGTCGCAACTGTCAGAGACCGGAGCGTAGTTTTGGTAATGCTAACAACAACTAGCATGCTAACTAGCTGCTTATATAATATATCTGTACTGGGGCAAAATACACGGAGAAAATGGAGTACAAGTCCGTGTTTGAAAAGTAAAGTCATTTTTGCAGCTGATATACTTCTAGTTTATGGTTTATAGACTAAAAATGCAGAAGAGACCAGACCAAGACCAGACCTAAACGAATAAATAATGCAAAATATTACTAGGAGGTTTTTCTATTGAAACACTGTAGTATCATAGTTAAAAGCCCAAAAAAGAAAACTGCATAATTGAAGAAGTGAAGACATGTTTTGACAGAAAAGCTCATTTATGTTTGAACTGTTCCTTTTTTAAAGCTGGGGATTTTTATGAGTTAGGTTGTGTTTTCCCCAAAAGGGTGTATTGTAAAAGCAGCAGTCTGTCTGAAGCTGATGATAAAGTATTTTCATTTCTAACCCAGTTAAGCGGACTGTATGTAAGATTTTGATTTTAAAATTCAGAAGTGTGACCTATCTGTGTCTCGGTGTCTTCAAATCAAATATCGCTTTTACTGAGAACAATTCTAATTTCAAAAAGTTTGGAGATGATGTCCCATTTATCTGCGCTTTGGTGAGACTGTCCAATCAGAAAGCAGAATGAGCCTCGCACGAGTCTCTCATTTGGGTTGCCAGTTTCAACGCTGAAATCTATATGGTCTCTCTCTGGTCTGAATGGTCACTACCTAACCCCCAGCACCTGCAGCCAGTCATGAATCAGTGCTAGTGCAGCCTCTGCAGCTCAGTGAGTGAATTCTGGAGGTTCTGAGCTTTCACACGAGGCCTGTCCATATACTGAGAATGAGAAACACTTGTATGTGTCTTTATCTGCAGGTTAAGGCTCTGGCAACACGGGTTCAGTTGTGATTGTTGTAACTTTTTAAAACTATAAAAGTGCAGATTATGATTCCTTTAAAGTAAATCACATAGTTACACAAACTAAATCATCCATATATAAGTCATATCCTCTTGATTTATTTAAAAGTACATTTTCCACAGAGATTGACACGTTTCATGCCATACTGTGTAATATTATAGCCAAAGGAACAACATTTCCATGGAAACAAGCAGGAGACCCTCCTCCAGGTCAAATAAGAGTCAGGTTTGTGGAGATGCAAGCCCTGCTCTGAGTCTCCCCTCCCTTTACTCTCCATGCTAAGTCACTCCCCCTTCAGAGCGCTATCACTACACAACCAGTGTGCATCCCGCATCGCATCAGGTTTGTGAAGTTGTGTGCGGTTTTGTATCACGTTTTTGTATATTTATGGAGAACTGTGCGGGAGCATGGGTAACGCAGGATTGTGGGCGGAGCACTGGATGGAATCTTACATCTAAACGTAAGGAGGGTTCGAACAGGGCCCAGGAGAGATCGCTAAATTACTGAAACACGCACGGATGACGTCTAAAACCTCTTCAGGTATGTTTTTGATGAGGGAACAACATTATAACACGGTAGGAAGCTCATGAAATCGATTTTGCATAATACCTCCTCTTTAATTTTTTTTAGCACGCACCTTTACCTCCTGTATTCTCTCTCCAGACCTGCCCTGTGGTAGCCGCCGCTTGGCCTCTCTTATGAGAAAATTGCTCTATAATATCTCAATTTCCAGGCGCCCGGACTGGTTTGACAGATATCCTCACCGAACATAACTGATTCCTCCGCATGTCGCCGTAATGGCCGACACAACAGGAGGTACAGGGCCCCGTGGTGAGCCGTAAGTATGATTTATGAATATGATTTGTACCTCGCAGTATCGCAGTACACATTCGGAGAGTAATTGTACGCGACAGGGCCGAGCGTTACACGGCACCAGGGGCGAGCGGGTTATTGCCGGGTAAATAAACGGGAAATAAAAAGTGAATTGTTGGGAGTAATATTGTCGGATTAGTGTTGGAGTGATATACGGTGAGCTGAAAGGGACAATCTTCTGGTGGTATCGGCGACTTTGGGAGAGTGGGGATAATTATGGATGAGGAAGTCAAATACGGGTATACAAAAACGTACCTGGGATGGGGTTTTCTTCTCAAGTAAGAGTAATGTTACTTTAAAATAACATTACTCAAGTAGAAATACAAAGTGTTGGTTCAAGAAATGACTCAAGTAAGAGTAAAAAAGTATTTGGGAAAAGTACTACTCAAGTAAAAGTAACTTAAATCGTACCTGTCAGGAGATAACATCTGATTTATAATTTGAAGTTAATGTAATTTGAAGGACAAAACATTAAATACTGCACAAAATCATATATTTTCAAAGGATAGACACAGAAATGAGACAAACTAAATCATATCTGAAGGAGTGATGCAAGAAACACAAATGTTGAAATCATTTTATATTGTCGACATAAAGCTTTTGTCACTTGTAGATTTACTCACAGTGGGAAGAGGAACCACAACTTTTGTACAAGGAAGAGTACTGTTACTTCAATATAAACATTACTCAAGTAGGAGTAAAAGTATGTTGCTCGAAAAGTACTCTGAAAAGTACAACTACTTTAAAAAGTTACTCAAGTAAATGCAACTGAGTAAATGTAACTGAGTACGACACATCTTTGAGAATGGCTTTAAAACTTTTCTAGTTTAAGGCAACGCCACTGACCCAAGTTACAGGTCAGATCCGTGGAGAGAAAAGGCCACTCAACCGCCGACAGTGGCTCAGTGATTAGAGCAGTGGTCCTCCCACCCGGAGGTCGGAAGATCAATTCCTGCTCGGACTAAGTTCTGTTGTTGTGTCCTTAGGCGAGACACTTCACCCGCATTTCCTAGTATGAAAGTGGTGCGTGCGATTGGTGGTGGCTTCCGTCAGTCTGCCAGGGCAGCTGTGGCTACAATAGTAGCTTACCATCACCGAGAATGAATAATGACTGTAGTGTAGCGCTTTGAGAGGCCTTGACAAGCCTGTAAAGCGCATTACAAGTTTGAGGCATTATTATTATTAAATCGAGTAACTACAGTTTACAGTATGATTAATGCCACACTCTGGTACATTCCAGGCAAAGCAGTAACATCACATCAGGGTGGATGCAGTAAGTTTATTCGATTTTTTTTTTTTTTTTTTCCCCAGTAGATGCCAGATGTGAAACTTGTCCCCCCTCCCTCTCCTCATCTGGCCCCTCCCCTCTCCTCACCTGGCCCTTCCCCCCTCCTTCTCCTCACCTGGCCCCTCCCTCCTCCCCTCTCCTGGGCTGTGTCCCAATTCGACAGGCCTACGCCACAGGGTGTACTTCAACCGCTGTCTGTGCACTTACGTTATGTAGCTTACGTTACGTTGCTTACCTCACGTCGCCTAGCAACCGTGACGGCTGCTGACTAATGAGCTAAACGGCTGTTGACTCAGTTTTATTTTTAATTCTTTATTATTTCATAGAAGAAGAATCAAGGTGTCGTCACCACAGCCATTTATTTCTGTTTAGATTGAATGAAGTAAGGAATTAATCTTTCCCTTTGAATATCAATAGGCAAATAGGCGATTTTTCACAGTTGTTGCTAGTATCACATAACTTTAAGAAAATATACCTTGTTTCTCCCGTAGAAGAAGTCACGCGCGGTGCATGATGGGATATAGCAGTGCGCGAAGTCTGCTCGGATGCACGCTTCGTCCACGGCCGATCTCCATGGAAACAGAGGGCACATTTTCGGCAGCATTCGTCGGGTGCATGAAATGGGACAGGCCTTGTCGCGCCGGAAGTTACGCAAGTGCCCTTCAACGCAACCGACGAAGTGTGCAGCCGTCGAATTGGGACCCGGCCCTGGGCTTTGTTCAGTCTCCCCTGTGCTCTCTGCTCTTCTTCTGTCAGGCCAAAGCTCTCACAAACAGACAGTAGTAACACAGACAGCATCTAGTGGTGATTTGTGAGAATACAACAGGGGCGGGTCGGCCGGTCAAATTACAAGTGGTAGCATTAACTGCTTTTACATAACATGTTCATCTTTAGTGTCCAGACAGACATGCACTTTCTACACTTACACTAAAGGGAGAGCCAAACAGAACATATACAAACATACACCACCAGTTAAAGGTTTGGACACCCTTTTTATTTACGTTTCTTCTTTATTTCCATGATTATTCACATTGCAGATTCTCACTGAAGGCACCAGAGCTATGAATGGCACATATGGCACGTAGTGAACAAAAAATAAACTCAAAATAACTCCAAACTTGTTTTAGATTTTGAAAAATAGCCTTTACCCTTTGCTTTGACCACTGCTTTGCACTTTTGGCATTTCTTGACCCCGTCGGGGCCACGGCTGTGAAGTGAAAACCATTCACTTTACAGCGGCGGTAGCTCAGTTGACAGAGTGGTCAAATCCACTGACCCACAGGTTGGCGGTGCGATTCCAGCTCCCACGGATGAATGTTGTGATTGTGTCCTTGGGCAAGACGCTTAACCAACACTTAACCCACCTCCCCTCCAGTCTGCGTACACTGGTGTATGGACGTGTGTGTGAATGGGTGAGTGGTTCCTTGATGTAAAGTGCTTTGAGGGCCTTGAAGGTGAAAAAATGAGACCGTTTACCATTTCAGATGACTTCATCAAGAAGCTCATTGAGAGAAGGCCAAGGGTTTGCAGCGCTGTCAACAAAGCAAAGGGTGGCAGCTCTGAGGATGTGAATTAAAATTATATATGTTTAGTTTCTGTGTGTATATAAATTGTAGAAAGTGGTAAACTTAAAGAAAAAGATGGTGTGTCCAAACTTTTGACTGGTGGTGTAGGTCCTTTCAAGTGACTCCAAGGATGCCTTTTGTTATTAATAATCACTTTTTTAAAATTTTTAACACAACAGAGAAAATAAAACAAAGAAACAACAACTATGTAATTTTGCCTTACGCTGACAAAGAAGACTCTCTGTTCCAGGTGTTGTTCTATGACAAAGCCACTAATTACAGAGATAGAAACCATTTCAAAGGTAGTTCAAGACTCTTCGACTCTCCAGAAGTTATTTTCAATCTGAAGGTACTGATCTGAGGGGCTACAATTTATACTGCCTTGAGTCGTGTCCATAGACTGTATATATAAAAGGACATAGGTAACCCGCTAGCCGCCGCGCTACAAACTAGCTCCAATTCACTTTTCGTATTAACCCGCTCTACATGATCCTGGTGTTTTTATTTCGCTACTGTGTCCGTAACTCCAGATATGAACATTAATAACAGACAAATCAGGCGCCTTCTTTCCCTGAGGTCGCTGCTGCTAGCGTTAGCGACAGATTTGATTGACAGCGTTGCTAAGCACCCGCTCTGGAAGGGGCGTTACCTTCAACAGCCTCGCCCCGGATTGGCTCTTTGGTTGCTATGATACCCGCGGTCGGAATTCGGCGCCGAATTAGCCTCTATAACGGCTCTAGCCTCGATGAGCTTCATTTGACTGGAGCCGAACGCCACGGGAGACGTCGCACTCACTTAGTCCACTTCTTTATACAGTCTATGGTCGTGTCCTGAAGGAGGAGTCATATGTGAAACCGCCCTCTCTGTTTATCTGCTGCTTTGTTCTGGGTCATTCTCCTCTAGTGTCTTCTGATGGCTTCCCCTTTACTGCTGCTAAGTGCCTCGTTAGAATCTGACTCGCCTAATTTCTCACTTGTTTGAGGAGACTGGTGTAAACAGGAGGTAGGTTCTATCTTGTAAACTGTAGCTTATCGAGCCGGCTCCTTCAGACTGAAAATGACTTCTGGATAGCATTTGAAACATCCCGATTTCAAAAACAATGTCTAGCTTGGACGATTTATGGAAGGATGAGGGAATACACTAATCACAGATATGTTAAACCAGCACATCACATTAGGATTTTTACAGCTCTGTTCCACTTTGTGATGTCATGTAGTGGTAGTTTTCAAGTTAACAGTTTTAATTTTACCAAGTTAACTTTTAGCTTAAGTTCTGTAGAGATAGTCAATTCCACGTCTGAAATCACGCAAATGATTCGAGTGAAGGTGCGTGGAGTTTAAAAACACAGTGGCGCACTTCCTGTATTACCGCACGACATCGCAAGGTGGAACAGAGTGTTTTCCGTTTGAGAGAAGAAACACAACTCCATTTATGTTTGTGATGAGGAAACGACATTATGACATAGATCAGAAAATTGAGAGAAGAACACAACTCCATTTATGTTTGTGATGAGGAAACGACATTATGACATAGATCAGAAAATAGCGTAATCAGATTTAAGATTTAACAAAAAAATCTTGCCTAGTGTTTAAATTTGGGTGAAGTTTATAATCTTACTTCCTGGTTGGACCCCAGCAGCAAATATGATCATTTCATAACTGTTACCTAGCAACCATTATGTTAACAAAGGCCAAAGCTTATCTAAGTACACAATAATTATGATTAAACACTTAAATGAAGGTTTAAACTCTCAGAAAAATGAACTCAGCGCTGCTTCCTGTATTTTTCAACTTTTCTTTTCAAAATTTCTCTCCACAAACTGCCACTGCCACACAACTGGTGTAAAACTATGATAAATATTGACCACAGGTACTATCCCACCAAACCAAATCAGAATTACAAAACCATGAAAACCTGCCATATGCAATTTAACCTCTTAACGTTACTTTACAACTCTACAGCAATGTACACATACTTCTGCGTCACCCACACAAACAATCAACGCATCAAACGAAAGCTACGGCGCTCGTCTTTCCGAATATGCAAACCATTTTCACCTACAATCACCACAGCGCTGACAGGAAAGCCGTTTTTACAGAAAAGCCAAAAATTAGGATTTGGACTTCACTTACCTTTGAGGGCTCTGGTTCTGTCAAACATCAACATATTTCCAGAAAGTTGGTCTCATTCGTTCCGTAGAGGTCCAGAGAATATAATCCAGTGAAGAAATTATGTCCACAAAATAAGTTAGATCCTCCATGTCGAATCTGCTGCAGGAAAGTATTCCAAAAGTTAAATCTGCTCCGTCACTTTTTGCATTTCTTTTGTCGATTTCAGGCATAATAAACTTCTGACAGCGCCAATTTTGTTTCTCGACGCTAATCAAACGCGTTAGCTTCTGATTGACACC
>KN485094.1:3577-16103 GCA_000787095.1 Periophthalmodon schlosseri
CCCCCCCCCCCCCCCATCCCTCCGTTCTCGTTCACCAGGCTCGTGTACGCCGTGGGCCAGCAGGCGCGTTTTACAGTGGATGTACATGTATTTACATAATCAGCAGCGTAATTACAGAGATGCGGGGTTATAAGAAGTGTGAGTCATGGGGAAAAAACAAAACAGGGTAATTAGTTTTCTATTGGAAGCACATCAAGAGCTGATGGAAACAGATATGCTTTTGAAAAATGCGTTTTGTCCCGTGTCCATTCGCCCACCTGGCACGTCCACTAATGAGGGGTGTGTAAAGTTGACAGATTTGACGCTATATAAATGCGAACAAAGTAGTGTAGATCGCTGGTGGCTTGTAAACTTTAGAAAGAAGCTCAAAGGGACTATATTATGCTAATTTTGTATCTATGTTATAAAGTTGTTTCCACTTCAAAAACATACCTGGAATTGTGTTGTTTTTTTTCATTCACACGTCTAACGCAACAGTGCTCCATATTTAGGCTGTGCTCTTCTCTCAAACTGAAAACACCCTGTTCCACCGTGTGACGTCGTCATTGAGTGGCAATACCAGAAGCCCTCCGCTGTGTTTTTAAACTCCATACACCTTCACTAGAATCATCTGGATAATTTGAATCCTTGGAATTGCCAAATTTTGAAGCTGCAGCTATTGTTTTAGTCTCTTTGAACCGTCTTCCCTTCCCTGAGCACCAGAAAATATTGTGAAGTTTCTGTGGCAATCTCAACTGAAGAAAAGGTAAAACAAAACATATTTTTAGAAAAGACAAAAATGTATGGTTATTCTAGAGTTCTGCAGTATATAGCGGTTAAATGTGTTCAATTCAATTCAATTGTATTTATATTACACATTTAAACTACAACTTAAGCTGCCCAAAGTGCTTCACATAAAGGCAGCAAAAACAGATATACATAAAATACAACACATAGGCAAAGAACAGTAAAACAATAAAACACCAAGATGTGCCTAGAGAAGAGCTGGAGTTTTAATCTGGTCTTAAAATACGCTACATTAACTACCACTTAATGACATCACAAGGTGGAACATGGAATTTTGATCTTTGGAGATGTAAGCAGCCTAATAATGCAGGGTTACTAAAACAAGTGTGGATGAAACAAAAACAGCTCCGGGTGTTTTTGACATATATTGATCACCATGTTGCTTTTTGTCGATTTGAAAACGCTATATCCATTCAAACAGTCAAAATATTACATTTTCTTTGCCAGCTATCCAGATGTAAGTTTATATTCTACGGGGAATTTCAGTCTGGGAACCTCAGAGCCAAATGACTTTTATTCATCCCGAGGGAGAAATTCTTTTTGTTAGACTTGCAGCCTCTCCCTACACTGCACCTTCGCTACAACCATGTTATAGCCTGGCCAGCCTAGACCACACACTTTTACTATACTTTTACTATACTATACAAAGACATGCAGTCTGGAACTCTGGAACATTGTCCTTTACCCATACTATTCAATGTGTGATTGATTTTGATTTTGATTTATTTGTCATAGTAAAAGAAAAATTCAAATCCGTCAACTGGACAAAAAGTAGGAGTGAAGACGTTTCGCTGCTCATCCAAGCCGCTTCTTCAGTTCTATGCAACTTAAAGAGGGGGTATTGTGACTTTTTGGAGCTCTCTACCACCGTCATAACGTTCCCTCATCAAAGTCGTAAGTAATGAGTAATCTCACGATCTCTTCTCGTAGGAAACCCAATTTCTCACAAATATACAAGAGCAAGTTACAAAACAATGCGCTACAACTTCACAAACCTGACGCGATGCGCAGTAGTTTGATTAGCAGAACGCACTCCGATTGCGTTGATTGCGACAGCGCTCTCAAGGGGGAGTGACTTTGCATGAGGAGTGTCAAAAACGAAACTGAAATTAATTAAACATTGCAATACGTTTTTGGCAAATATAACATTTCCAAAACAGCCAAAAATAACATGGTGATGTAAATACGCTATGTGTAAACTACTAATACCCCATAGAAGTGTAATATCCCCTCTTTAACACAACTCAATGAAATGAAATGTGTTTGGATGAGTTGAACCTGTCAACACTACATTTAAATATAAAACGCACATGCGCAGTTTCATAAGCAAACCGAGTACGTTCACACATAACAGTAAAAAATACAAATTGCACAAGGGAATTGGATGAAAGAGTGAAATTGCTCAGTTATTCGGGTTAGAAAGTGCTGCTACTTTTGCTCAAGAAACCTGACAGCCGGCTGGTAATAACTGTCTTTTGTACACGTGTGCAGGTTAGCAGGAGATCGATATTGCACCTGTAGACGTTGGAAAGGATGGTGGTGTTTATCCCCAATCTACCACTGTGTCAGGTTAGTATTTTTTACTTCAATCCTAACCTGGCGCCCTATTTTCTGATCTATGTTATAATGTTGTTTCCTCATCACAATCATACCTGGAGTTGTGTTTTGTTTCATTCACACATATTTAACACACAAACAACTGCATATTTAATCTTCTCTCAAACAGAAAACACTCTGTTCCACCTTGTGATGTCATGTGGTAATACAGGAAGTGCTCCACTGTGTTTTCAGACTCCATACACCTTCACTAGAATCATTTGGATTATTTCAGCCCTGGAATTGCGAATCTCTACTGAACTAAAGGTAAAAGGTAGCTGTTAACTTGAAAACTACCTCTTTGTGACATCACAAGGTGGAACAGAGCATTTTGAGCTTTGGAGATGTAAACGGACAAATAATAAAGGGTTACTCAAACAGCATTTTGACTTTGGAGATGTAAACGGACAAATAATAAAGGGTTACTCAAACATGTGCGAATGAAACAAAACTCAACTCCAGGTGTTTTTTTTGATGAACAACATTCTAATTTAGGCATTAGAATGTCCTCTGCAAACAACAAAACATCTTATTTTGTCTTAAACGCCTGTAGTTCAGACCTCGATAAACATGTTCTAAAATGCATACGATTATGGTATAATTTTATCAGTTCATATTTCAATCTTCTCTCAAATGTTAATGGGCCTGAAAGTGTTTAAATCGTGCATGTGAACTGGTGCCTTGCTAATCTATTCTCAATTAAGATTTTTTTTTTTCCCCCACAATTGTGCAGCCTTACAACCAGTTCTCTTTCTAGTCAACATTCATCTGTTCCATTTCCATTTCAGCAGCAGAACCAGAGCCATCTCAGCCTCTCATTCTCCTTCGTTCATCATTGGAAATGTAAGGTAAGGTAAGATCACATTTCTATATACATTACATCAAGGAACCGCTTGGATCAGTGGATCTGACCGCTCAACCAATGATGTTTATGTCGAGAGCAGGATTCGAACCGCCAACCTTCGGATCAGTGGACAAACGCTCTACCAACTGAGCTAATGTCTGCAACCCTTACCCTTCATTTATCATCATGACGTCTCTACCTGCCACAAATGTATTCATTCTATTCATTCTATTCATCCCACCTTACCATTCAGTCAGTCTGTGCCTGGTGGTGTTGCAAATCCACATTGACGTTTAGATGGTTTCTTTCCTGCATCTGGCCCTACCCCTAATGATACATTGTGGAACACTCGCGACAAAACAGTAACATCTCCATGGAAACGGTGAGGTGACTGACCCTCTCTATTTGAACCGGCCTTTCTGTTAGAAGCATGATTCTGTACAATGAGTTGTGTTTTGTTTCATTCACACGTTTAACACGCAAACCCTGCATATTTAAGCTGAGTTCTTCTCTCAAACGGAGAACACTCCACTTCCACCTTGTGATGTCATGAGGTAATACAGGAAGTGCTCCACTGTGTTTGTAAACTTCATGCACCTTCACTAGAACCATTCATGATGATGTTTTCAGCCTTGGAATTGGCGATCTCTACTGTACAAAAGGTAGCTATTCATTTGAAAACTATTCCTTCATGACATCACAAGGTGGAACAGAACATTTTGAGCTTTGGAGATGCAGACAGACTAATAATAAAGGATTACTCAAATGTGAATGAAACAAAACACAACTCTCGGCTATGTTTTTGATCATGTAACAACATTCTAACATGGTTTAAATGTCACAAGAGTCCATTTGGTGTAATATAGGACTTTTAATATACAAAATCAGGATACAAAGCAATACTCTCCAGCTTCACAAACCTGATGTGATGTGCAGTAGTTTCATTAGCAGGATGCACGCTGATTGTGTTGTGATAGCGCTCTGAAGGGGACTCAGAGCATCAAAAATGAATCTGAAACTAATTAAACATCTTAATGGTGATCTATATATGAAACGTGTTAACAATGAATATCCCATAGAAGCGTTATACCCCCTTTTTAAGGAAAAAGGATTGGGATACATATTATTACTGTTGCTATAATTCATAATTTATTGGCAAAATACATTCTACAAAGTAAATCCTAACGGTTTTGGTAATACAGAAACTGATTGTAGGATAGATTGAATTTAATTCTGTTATAATCAAATGAATAATCGTTTTTTCCTGTGTCTCTTGCGGCTCAATATCTCATTTGAAAGTTGTATTTGTAAGTGAAATGTCACCTGGGTCTTTGTCACCTATTCTTTTTTTAGCAATGCTTTTCATCGCTCAAACAAGAAAGATACTTCAGGTTTTCACTTTCAAAAACACGTCATCCCTCATTCAAAGGACTTTGTCTGTTGCAGTCAATGGACTTTGATCTGCGCTTATGTCTCTCAGAGGGAGTGATTAAACCAGATGAGATGGTGTGGAGATGCCCTTTGTATTGATTTTCACCTGGATGACCGAGAACCAGCACTGGAACAACGACTAGGTTTGAAAACATCTATCTGTCCAGTTGTTTTCTTGCCACCAACGCTATCTGCCTTTATTTACTTTCATGCGATCAAAAATATAAAGTATGCTAAATTATACAAAAGAATGTGATGGATGGTTGACAAAAACCCTCGAGGGGCTTAACATATGGTAACCTCCATTTAAATTTCATATATTAGGATATAAAAAAAAGTATCAATATGTTTTTTCATAGGTGATGCCAATTGTTTGAATCCAGAGAAACTGATAAGCTCTGCCGAAATGTAGAGTTGATTTTGATTGATTTTCAAACTCTCAAAAAGTCCCTTCTTTCCAAAACCTTTAAGAGCGCAGTGGAGTCACATTTTGTGCAGTTATCTCTTTGTAGGAAAGTGTTCAAATAAGGCTTTGTGTATTTTTTAGGCAGCAGGTCGCTAAAACAGAATATCAACCTGTGCTGGAGATGTAAGACCAATACCTAATACGCTAAAAAGTGCAAATATCGGCCCCGTATATCGGCCAACCAATAAATCGGTCTGTCTCTAAACGATAGACATGGATCAGTACACACTGAGACACACAGAACACCATATTAGAGCTTGGCAATATGGTGACAGATCGAAGTGTAATCTTATTCCCTTGACTTATTTCACCGCCTACTGGTCAGAAGCAGATGATCGTAGTTACCTCTTCAAGGCGATATAAATGTACTAAGCTCACAAGAATCATAATGGAAACCGTGATCTGGTTCCAAGAAAATTCTTATATTATTTCACTGGCATATTGCCCACCTCTATACCATATGGAAAAGTGCAGTTCATCAGAAGCAGACATTTTAAACACGTCTTTAAAGGTGCACTATGTAACTTTTCTGGTAAGAGGTCCGCTACCTGCTTGTCTGTTGTGATGTTATATTTTTTCCTGTGATTTTCCACAAATTGGCATTAAAATTATGTTTCTTAAATTGATTCAATTACAGGTGTTTTTATTGCTTCACAATACCTTGAAAAACATGCATTCTTACTGTGAGCGGTCTAACTTTTCCACAGATCTGACCTGTAAATTTGATGGCGTCACCTGCTTGTCTCCATGGAGATGGTCATGTTTAATGCAATACTGTGGGACATTAGCGTTAAAGAAGACATATTATGCTTGTGTCTGCTCTATAGCTTTTATCTATGACACCAGTGGATCATTGTGTTATAAATTGGACATTTTAAATGGCAATACTGATCTAAAACGACTTAATAAAAAAAACAAGTCCACTGACTCCCACATTAGAAAACGGCTTACAACAAACATGCATGAATCACGCTAAATTCAATTTTGAGAAGATAAATGAGAAGGGGAAGAGACTATAACATGGTTAAAAGCTCTAAAAGCTAATTTTGCATAATAGGTTCGCTTTAACATCTCCATGGAGACAAGCAGATGGCAGACCCTCTACTAGAAAAGTTGCACAGTGCACCTTTAAACTGACATTGTGAAAGCTCTATAAAGGAGAAAAACAAACAGCCAACAAAAAAAATGTTTCCAATCTTCCAACCTCTTTCCATTTCCATCAGCTTAGTAAATGTTCTGAAACCTCCAAAATCAGGGGGATAGGTCGGCTACGCTCCCCCACTCCAGCCCCTCCGCAAGCCCCATACAGCAACCCAGCGGAGCCTCCCCTCATCCACACGCGAATTTAACACTTGATAGATGCAAAGAAGTGGCAGGGTGCATCTCTAATGGCACCCGCCTGCCCCCTCCCCTCCTCCCCGCCTCCCGCTATCATCCACCTCCTCCGTCAACACCATCCATCATCGTAGACCCGTGGCAAAATCACAACACCTGCATTCTCATCGGCCACTGGAACCAGCCAGCGGAGGGGAAAAACGCAGGGGCAGCATGGGGAGGGGGTGATCCGAAGTGCGGACGAAATTCCCAACCTTCTTCCCCTGCCATTTTCGGTACATGAATGTGAATGAGGTTAGGAGACATCAAAAGCCCTATAGGAGAATAGGGGTTCTGTGTTTAATTGTTCATGGAAAACAAGATGAAAAGTAGCATGGTTTAGGAATTAAAGGTTGCGTCCAAAGATTATATGATTGCTGTGGGTGCTAAAAATTAAACAACACTGTATTGAAGCATTAGAACAGTTAACAGTTTCAAAAGATTATAGGTTAAGACGTATTTGTACTTCTAGGTAATAACAAGAGTCAGAAAGGAACATTACTAGGGCTTTCAGATCAGTAGTTTTGATTGCAATCTTTGGATCACGCTCCGAATTCAGGACAGAAAGTACAGTGGGGTTTGGTTCTGGCAGTTCGGAGAAAAGCAGTTACTATTTATGGGGCTAGACTGTAAGTAACGGCAACCAGGCAAAAACTGGCTCCCCAACGAAACGCAACCCAAGTGCATGACAAAGCACAAATAAGACATGAGCCTCCCCTGTGTGCTCTTTTGCCTTCTTCCACCGACCGAGAAGGACAATTTGACTCCGCTCTCAACGCTCCCCACACACACACTGCATCCTCGTGAATCTCGCCTTGTGCTCAAACGCGGTCGTAGAATCTTACGACCACTTACTTACCAGGACCGTCATGCAGAGAATCCCAATTCAGCCAGTTCCATGTCGCCGAAGGAAAATCAAACCGCCTCCCCAAACGATGGCTAGAGACCGGGACGTAGCCAGAGGATGACGGGGGGGTTGGTAGGTAGGGGGGTTGGAGAGAGGGGAGGTGGGGGGGCAGGCTAGGGCGAGCGGTAGTTACAATCCCACTGTCCGAGAAGCATCAGCGATCCCGGGTAGCTCCGAAGCATATCCAGAAACCTTAAATCCGTCCGCGATGATGGGATGACATGTAAACACTCAGGCGGCACACACGCGGTTCACATGCATGCTGCTGCGGAGAGAAGAGCAGAGCAGAGGGAAGGAGGGAAAGAAGGAGGGAGGGGTGGAGAGGGAGGTGGAGCCGCAGTGCTAAGGGAGAATGGGACTTTGGCAGAGAGAAGCAAGGAGATGCGCTCCTCTGGCAGCGGTCGGGAGCGGGTTTGCTGTGTGCCTTGTGGGTTTTTGGGGGGGGTGGAGGGATATAGGAGGGAGGGTGGAGGATGGAAAGATGATGGAGGAGAAGTGTTGAGGTGTGGGGTGTGCTCTCAGGCGATGTGCTAGAAATGGAAATGTATGCAAGTTTGCTGGGGTTATCCCAGTACAGTTACAAATTAGAGAAAAGTGACTTTGACTCATAATGACTTGAGATGTTACATTGTCAAATTTGAATGTTTTTGTGATTTTCGTGAGATTTTGCGAGATTGGCATGATTAATTACTGCACATAAGAAAAACTATTGATATGCTTTACTCACTGTCATTCACTGTCATTCAGGTCCCCAATAACCACATAGAATCTTAATGTCATTTTAGGATTTTTATTTCTATTTTAACCTTCCACAATGTACCTGTGTTCTACTTACAGGAAATAGAGCCATTAATCCAGTTAACTTTAACCTGGCAAGCTCCAGATTGATATTGTTGTAGAATAAATTGTAGTCGCCCGAGAGTTGAAAAAGCATGAGGCTGGAGTTCTAACGGGGGAGGAGTTTATTGACCAGTGTAGTACAGGACCCAGCACCTGGAGCCATGAACCCTCAAGCCATTGCGATAGTGTTGTCCATTAATGTAGTCTGTCGTAGGGAGTATTATACCTCCGATTACGTAGGCCAAGATAACAAGGACTGAGCTGACAGTGAGTGCCCTCGGTACAGCACAGAACTGGAATTTCTCCAACAGATAATGTGTAGCATTCTGAATTGCCCATTTTGTGGCCGGGCCCAATCACAGCAGCAGGAGCCTGAGTTTGTGAACTCATAAATACCACAGTAATTCATCTTACAGAGCAAGGTTAAGTAAACTTAGTAACTGTTTAAACAAGTTCTTGGATTAGGGTTAGGGATTAGGATATATGCATTTAGCACTGTTGTTACCATGCATCATCAGGAAAACAATCTTTATGTTTTTGTATTGGTCTTATTGAGGAAAAAGGTTGGAGACTGTTGTATTGATTATTATGTGATCAGCATGGTATTGTTTTGGATGACAATACACGTAAATCAGATTATCCTTAAAATTAAAATGTGCAGTATTGTATCCATACATCAAACAGGATAATTGATTCATATTTACTGCTTATATTAATTTGAATAATTTTATATCTATACATACATCTGCTTTTTCAATCTTTCAGCTAATCCCTTTCTTCTGTTTGGCGTTTCCACAGCCAACCAGTTGCATTGGGATTGACAAGGTTTTGATTCCCAGTGGTCTTCCTGTCAAAACCATTCACATACTGTATTGAGACTGAGATGGGCAGTGTGTGAAAATTCTTGCACAACGACTGAAAAGTGGTATTGGGCGAGATTTGAACCAGCTACTCTCTGGTTAGTGAACTCATATCCACCAACTGAAACCCATGTTTCAACCTATTACAAGAAACACTGCATAAATATTCAATACTTTAGATGTGTCTCTCGGCAAGTAAGAAGCGGTGCGTATCTTCAGGCATCACTACAGGGAACATTTTCATCACCTCTAAACGACTTTCTTCAATACTTTTTCTCGCTGTATTTGTAGATTTTATTGTATCTGTAGATTTTATTGTATTTGTAGATTTTATTGTATCTGCAGTGTATTTTATTGTTCTTGTCTTATTGTTATTATTCTTATTGCCCCTTTGAAAATCTCAAGGCTCAAGGCTAAAGCTCAAGATCTTGAGCCTTAGTCAGGAGTCCCTTGCTGTATAGTTGCTAAGTCCACTTATTGATAGCAATTTGCGTCTCGTACGCTTGCAAATTCCAGAGGTTGCAGGATTGCGTTTTTTTTGTTTTTTTTGTTTTTTTTAAAGAAGACCTATTGTGCTTGTGGCTGCTATATAGTTCTATTTTATGAAACCCGTGGGTCATTATGTTATAAATTGCAATACTGATCTAAAATTACTTAATAAAAGAAAGAAGTCCGCTGACTTCTGCGCTAGAAAACTACGGTGCCCAATGGGAGCTGACATTGCTGAAGACGTTATCACAGCAAGGAGCGCAGCACCTATACAGCTGCAGATCACGCTAGCAAGACGACTGACTACGAATGACTACGCAACGCTGCCGAATCCTAGGAGAATCACAAATTAAGAAAATTCAATTGGAGAACGAAGTAAGTATGGAGCAATGGGCATATGCCAGTAACTGGTTCAGTAATCCTGTACATCTCCAAAGCTCAAAATGCTCTGTTCCACCTTGTGATGTCAGCTTTCAAGTTAGCAGATACCTTTTATGTAGCAGCTAACTATGGCTGAAATTATTGAGAAGAACTCAGCCTAAATATGCAGGATTTGTGTGTTAAACATGTGTGAATGAAACAAAACACAACTCCGGGTATGTTTTTGATGGAACAACATTATAATATGGATAGGAAAAATAGCATAGTATGGGCCCTTTAATGTGAAGACCTTAAATATCCACAAATATTTCCAGAAAATTTCAGAATTCCCAATTAAAGCTCTTTCAACAATATAAACTTTACTTATCGTCACTGAAGTACTAACAATAAGGCTTATCATCGTCCATTAAGGCTGCATTACCACTACAACATCCAAACTAGGTCAGACGGTGAATTCAAATGACCTGCACTGAATTCGCATGAGAGTGAATAGCAGCCTATCAGCGCACCTCCACAGCGTAGGCAAATGAATACGTGAATTAGGCGTACTTTCTAAAGCAATGACGCTTGACGAAGTTAACACTGATGCGTAGACAATGAGATGCCGGGTGATGTGAACTGTGAGTCACCTAGAATGTTCTCAGCTTGTTCAAGTAAATGCAACAAAATAGGCCGTGCATAATGAGATTCTTTTGATAGGGATGAATGCGGAATGGAAACATATTAAATAAAGCGGTGGTTTGAAACTATATGCACACAGCCGAGAGGTGAAGGGTCAGTGGCGGTTACTGCGCATAGTATAAACCTGTGTATTGTGGTTGGCTTATTTGGTCCTGATTCAATGTGTACTTTAGTTGTTGTGTGTAGTTTAGATATATTTTCTTTGCACTTATAACTGGTTTAAATTGAAAGCAGATAAGAAGTGCGTGTAATTATCTTGTCTCTATAGGTTCACTTGACAAGTTAACATCATAACTTTCCCAAGGGCAGTTCTATAGCATTTGTCTTTTAATCTGTCAAAATGCAGTACTGGTGTATGGTTATTAACTCTATTCACACGAAACGAAAAAATGGCACAGAGTTCAATGTCTTCTCTGTCAGCACAAAAGAACTAAGGTGAAATAACACTTTTTCTCAATAGCTGAAGTGCTGACATGCCTCAAGCGCAAACGCATGATTGTTGTGAGTTGATAAGACTTAACGCAATAACTTTTCCGTAGTAAGTTTACTTATTGCAACTTCATTAACCAAAACAGTCCGTCTGAGATTAAGATTAAGGCCTTACACCACCCTTGAATTGAACCCTGGACCATCTTGCTGTGATTGCACCTGGTCAAGCGCTAACTACTGCGCCACTGTGTCGCCAAGTTTGCAGATAACATAAGGTTATTGCACATTTATGGGGTATTAATTGCTAACACAACATATTTAGATCACCATGTTAACTTTTATTGTTTTGAAAATGCTGAAAACAACATATTAACATGTTTAATATCACAACACAATCAGCGTGCATTCCGCTAATGAAACTACTGCGCATCACATCAGGTTTGTGAAGTTGTAGTGTATTTTTTGTATCTTGCTTTTGTATATTTATGGAAGATTATTCTGTGGGAGCATGAATGGCTTGCGGGCTGAGCTTTGAACAGAGTCAGTCTGCTAACCGTAAGGAGATCGCTAGATTACTCAGACATGCATTGATGACATCATTGATAAAACCTCTTCAGGCATGTTTCTGATGAGGGAACAACATTATAACATAGCAGTAAGCTCCAAAAAGTTGATTTTGCTTAGACCGGTGGATTTTCACTTTTGATATTTCAAAAATGGTATATGTCCCATTGAGTTATATAGGCCCCTGCCCTCTAATGTGAAATCATAATCTAGAATGTGAACGCAACTGCTCTAAACGATGTAATAATTTCTTCCCTATTGGGCCCATATGGCACTGGCAGAATAAGCATCAAGGAGGAAATTGAGGAAAACAATCAGAGCGATTTTGTGTGCGTCACTGCTCCTCTGGATAATTTTCCGTTGTTACCGCTGCAAATCTGTGAAAGCTATTTAAAGTGTGAAGAGCCAAGTATGGCACTGTCCTGCACTGACGGTGGTGTGAAAAGGAGACAAGTGCTTTCCATGCTTTAACTAAACATTGAAAAGACCAGGTTTAGTTCTAATGTAGTCCTGGTTTAGACCTGGTTAAGATTGGTCTGACCCTAGTATTGGAGTAATCATGGTTTAGTCCTGGTTTACTCTAAGTTTAGTTTTAGTTTTGACCAGGTGCAATCATGGTTTAGTCCTAGTTTAGACGGGGTGTAATCCTGGTTTAGTCCTAGTTTCAACTGGGTTTAGTCCTGGTTTAGACATGGCTCATCTTGGTCTAAACCTAGTATTGGAGTAATCATGGTTTAGTCCTAGTTTAGACTGGGTTTAGTTCTGGTTTAGACCGGGGGTAATCTTGGTTAAATCATGGTTTAATCTAGATTTAGACCTTGCGTAATCTTGGTTTAGTCCTGTTTAGGATGGGTGTAGTCATGGTTTAGTCCTGGTTT
>KN485095.1:0-14116 GCA_000787095.1 Periophthalmodon schlosseri
ATAAAAATAAAAAATTAAATAATATTAAATAAAAATAATATTAAATAAATTTTAAAAAAAAAATTGACCTGTTCCAACTTTCCAGGCTTTCTGAGCACCAACAGATCTGAATCCGGACTATGACTGGCTAAACAGGTCAAAAATGAAATGAAACCTTGGATAAGGCTGTTCAAAAATAAAACGATACACACATTAATAGATTTGTGTCTAAATAAGACAAATACGCAAACTGCAGCCTGTCCCACTTACTCGTACCACGATTTGAAAAACTCTAGCCTGATCTAGACACTACAACTGAATCCATTATAGCCACACTACAAACTTTTCAAATAGATTATGAAACCATTATAAGAACCACTGCATTTTGCTCGTGTACCACTAGGGGTCCTCGTGCCACAGGTTGGGAAGCGGTGCTGCGTGACTGGGACAGAGGAGGGGACTTGGTCAGCTAGCACAAAGGGTGAATAACGTTAGCTACATTCATACTATACGAGTCCGGTTCTTCATTAAAGCTTCATTAAGTACTATCAGGCCGCTTTGAAAAGGACATTATTATAAGGCAGGGGCTGAGTCACACATGTGGGAGGTAATTTGCTCAAACTAACTCAAAGTCAGGCTGCTTTTGTGAATGAACCGACTGGCTATTAACCAGCTTTGATTCTCAGATGTGAATCATACTTGAAGTTAAAGGCGCTGTACCTGATTTTTTTACCGTCTTAAAAACGTGAAAAACAGAACCAGCTCATTTCAAACGTTTTGCATTGATCCGAAAGTTACTCCTCACATCCTAATTATAATTGTAATCACCTCATGAGCGCTTTTCACAATCTTCCAGAGGCCGCAGCGTCTGCCCTTTTGCCGTCACTCTAAAGCTAACGACAACTAGCATGCTAACCACGCACTTCCTGATTGCCGGACACTAAAACTCATAAGACGGTACACAGCGGACTTGTTTTGACCTCGAGAGCTGCTTATACACTATATCTGTACTTGGGCAAGACACATTTAGCTCAAATACGTGGAAACGATAACGCGTCAGTGCTAGACCGTTGTGTTATTAGATGTAGCATACGTTCACTGATGCAATATGACTCCGCGCGAACCCATCTCCTCCGCGTCGTCGCCCTGTACTCGGAGATATTAAGAGCAATATGTTTGGAGTTAACCGTGATTCATCGACTCGCTCCTTTGAGTAATTTATGCCAATTTACGCCAAAGGGCTTTCCAAGAACCGCTCAGTCTCCAGAAGGAACATCTATTTTTAGTGTTTGCATCTTAATGATTCATGGAAATAAACATCAATGTCCCATCCAAACAAGTATTAATTTTTCATATTGCGTGGCATAGATAAGCGGCATCTTTCCATCAGAGTGGAGCTGCCGGGGAGGATTATGTAAGTCACATGATAAGTTTTACAAATGGTTGGGCCATTTTTTAAAGTGTACGGTGTCATATTGGATCAGTGAATATATGCGACATCTAATAACACAACGTTCTATCATTCTATGTATTTGAGCCAGTGGTGGAAGGTAACAAAGTAGTAAAGTACTGTACTTAAGTAGAAATTTTAGGTATCTGTACTTTACTTAAGTACATTTTACAGTGGATACTTTTTACTTTTACTTCACTACATTTGAGAGCAGGTGTCTGTACTTTCTACCCCACTACATTTTTGAACTGGACTGAAAAGTAAAAAGTACTTTTCATATGATTTGAGGGGTTATTTTTACCATGTTTGTGGTAACATCCTGACTAAAGTTTTCGAGTTCAAGCTTCGGCTTTGAGCAAACAAAAATAAATACACAAAATTCACAAGAAAAATTAAGAAATTGATTCATATTGTTACAGTTGACCAAAATATGTATCATTTTGAATCAATATCACTACATTTAACACTAACAAATGAACACTTAGTGAAATACTTTTTCTTTTTACTCTTAGAGTACATTTTTAAACGGGTCTTAAATACTTTTACCAGTACTTAGGTACATTTTTTCATGTGATACTTTTACTTAAGTAAAAGTAAAGATACAGAGGCTAAAAGTTACTCAAGTAACAAAACTGAGTACTTCATCTACCACTGATGCGCTAAATGTGTCTTGCCCTAGTACAGATATTTTGCATAAGCAGCTCCTCGGGTCAAAACAAGTCCGTTGTGTACTGCAAAATGTAAAGTTTGCATGGTATATTGGTGTATAAAGTTAAATTATGATCAAGGGGTGAAAAGAAATGTTAAAATGATCAATTATATTAAAAGAACAGTATGGAATATTTTAAAATGCATGAACTTGACCTGTGTGTGTAACCATGTTCAAATCAAATATTGCTTTTACTGATAACAATTCGAATCCAGATTTTCTCGAAATTACAAAAAACATTGGACCTGATTCTCAAGACGATTATCCAATTAGAAAGCAAAACATCTTTCGTTTGGGTTGCCAGTTTCAATACTAAAATCCTGATGGTTTAAACCTACTCTCTGATATGAATTGTCACTACCTTAACCCCAGCACCTACAGCCAATCACTAATCAGTGCTAGTGCAGCCTCTGCAGCTCAGTGAGTGAATCCTGGAGGCTCTGAGCTTTCACATGAGGCCTGTCCATATACTGAGAATGAGAAAAACTTGTATGTGTCGTCTATCTGCAGATTTAGGCCCTGGCAACACAGGTTCAGCTGTGATTGTTGTACCTTTGTTTAAAACAGTAAGAGTGCAGGCTACATACAGTTCCTTTAAGACAACCATTATCCCCAAATATACCAATTCCTTCAGGTACATCACAAATCTATGAATCGTTTTAACCCTAATCTTACTTGTATTTACTTCTGATTTGACGGATTGCTGTATAATTAACCTTTTTTCCCCTTTTTAAGCAGGTCCCGTTAGCATTGTATACTTACCGTATTTTCTGGAGTATAAGTCGCACTGGAGTATAAGTCACATCAACCAAAAAATGCATAATAATGAAGAAAAAAACATATATTTCACATATAAATCGCATCTGAGGATAAGTCGCACCCCCGGCCAAACTATGAAAAAAAGTGCGACTTATAGTCCAGAAAATACGGTATATTGTGTTGTCTCCACTACTTAACTTCTCTAGTGGAGGCTCTGTCACATGCTCGTCTCCATGGAGATGTCATGGCTTTGCTTAAAAGATGCACAATTTGATATATGCTAGTGCACGCTACATTGAGTCAAATATGCATAATCCAAACATCGTACTCTTCCATATTTAGACTCCCAAGTTATGACGACGCTGGGTCATCCTCTGGTCAGCCCATAAGAATAGCCGCCACATGAGTTACAATTAGCCATGCCTTCTGCCTTTCGCACTACACATCAGTGACAAGCTCCGTACTTAGTGGTTTGCGCACATGCTGGATTTGACCAACGCTATTTTGAAAACCAATAGGTTGCGGTCATGTGACATCACAACGTTCTGGAATCCCTATAGTTTAACATCGAGCTGGAGGGGAGGTTGGAATTCTATGTTATGACCTTGTTCCCTCATCAAAAACACGCCTGGAGAGTTTGAGTAATCTTGCGATCTCTCCTATCCCTCCTTACGGTTAGCAGTACGATTCTGTCTCATCAAGATTCAGCCCGCAAGACGACATCAACCAGTGTTTTCATAAAGCGCAGGATGCGAAACAATACACTATAACTTCACAAATCTGATGCGATGTGCGGTAGTTTTATTAGCAGATTGTGCTGTGATGGCGCTCTGAAGGGGGAGTAACTTAGTGCAGAGAGCTAATTAAGCATTTTATAATACATTGTTTTCTGCGAGTATAGCATTTTCAAAACAAACGGTAACATGGCTAAATATCTTATGTTACGTTAATTAATATCCGATATACCCCCTGTATCTCTGTAATTACTGGGCCTATACACATGAAACAAAAACTGGCACAAATTCAGTGTCTTCTGTCAGTATGAATAAACAAAAGTGAGATTATTTTTTTCACAATAGCCTCAGAAAGTGGTGCCATTATTCAAATCCAAAGATTGTTGTCAGCTGAACGGACTTCATGCCATAAGATTAATATGACAGGTTTGTGAAGCCGATCCCAAACAAACACAAAAGGTTCAACGTTTGTGAGTCATGAGTTTGGATATTCCTTTCAAAAACAGTAAATCTCCCATAGTTCTATCGTTTTTTTGTTGGGGTTTTTTAGCTATTGGTGGTTTTCAGAGTCTAAAATGTGATGATGTCTTAGTCAGATGGAGGCAAGAGCCAGTTTTTCCCTATTGATTACACTGTACTTTGCCATGAAATATCCAAAAGGTAAATTTACAAATGTTGAACCTGGTCATTTCTGTTAGTGACTATACCAAAGAACTCACAGTATTACAACAAAAACGCTACATTTTAATAATATTCATTTTAACTGTCCTCCATCTGTATTAGATATTATCGATCTATAGAATGTTGTGATGTCATCGGAAACTCAGAAATACAGATCCTGCCCTCTGTCTGAAATTATAACATCATCCAATTCCAGGACGTGAACCCATAATGAAGGAATTTCCGTAGCGTTTTTGTGATATTTTTTCTCCTTGGGACACTGACCGATAGCCGCCGCAGACTTTGTAATTACTGTTAAGTGGTCATGCCAAATAAAAGTAGCGCGTTCAGAAGTAGGAGTGTGTAAATTTAACAGCGCTGGTTTTATCTCTGGTGCTGCGGGATGCTTAAATCTACAACGCCTTTAATAAAGTGGGAAAGCTGACACTCGGCCAGCGCGTAATTACAAGATGTATTTTACTAGTTTATAGATACTGTCAGCCGTGTAAAACAGTGCATGAGCCAGTACTTCATCAATGTATCTAATAGTGTTTTTAAGAGGAATCACATTTGTCAAAAGGTATAACTTCCTCCATAAACATATATTGATCTTATCTACTGCTATTGCTTCGCTTAGTCTCATTTAAGTTCCAGTTGTCTTGGAGCAGATTAATGAAAAAAAAAAGCATGTCAGCTATTCTGCGCCTGCGGTGTCATGCTCAAGGGCACGACACGAGACACAGATTCGAGTGGGATTTGAACCACTAACCTTCTAGTTACAAGGCAAACGCTTACCCCTCAAGATTTGGAACACCTAGAACTATGTAGCGTTGTCATGAAAAAAAAAAAAAAAAGTTGCTGGGTTTCAGATGACATCATAACATTCTATTGGCCAATACTATTTAATAAAGACGGGGGGCAGTTAAAATCATATTAAAGTGCAGATACAGTGAGTTCATGAATCATCACATGAATCAGAATCAGAAAACCACCAATAATGATCTTGATACCCCAAAAAACATCTTTTTATGCAATAGAATGACATTTTCAACACGCATTTTCGGTACAGTTTTTGTATCAATTACTATCGATACTTTTGACAACCGTGAAACTGCGGTATTTTTACACATTTGATAAATATAATTGTATATTTTCACTTCCCACTCAGAGATGGAAACCTGACTACTATTTTGTTCTGAGCCTTCACAAGCATCAGTTTTTGATGAAGTTCATTGTCCGTGGTGAGGATTGAACCACAAACCCTTTAGTGACTCAGGACTGAATCTACAATTGCTACTTGCTGTGCCAGCCCCACACTGCCAGCTCAGTCCTTGTTATCTTAACGTGCATCATTACAGGTATAATACTCCCTACAACGGAAGCATAGTCGTGACCGTTCGTAAATAAACCTCTCCTACGCAACCAAACTTTATGTAAAAAAATAAAACCTCGTTATAATTTTATGGCTGATCAGTGAATGTACATTTTGCATGGCGCTTTTCCAATCTGATCAGTTCATTTCTGTGGTTATGAGACAAGATGTGGAAAAGTGCATTAGGTTCTCACACCTACGCAATTCTTACAAGAAGATAGTCAATTTGAACTGCGGCCAAAATACTAAAGTGTCCATTAAAAGCTATAGCCTCTGGTCTAATGTGCACGAGAGACCCTGATGCTTTAAACGGCCTTTTATGATATTCCATCAGAAGCACCGAGAGTATTCAGTGTCGACAGGGGAGGACATCAAATTAGAAATAAGCTAAATCATTTTTTTTATTTCAGTTTTTTTTTCTGGTCTAAATTTTCCATCTTAAAAATTACTTTACTTTATTTATATGTAAAGGGGCGACAGTAGCTCAGTTGGTACAGTGTTTGTCCACTGACCTGAAGGTTGGCGGCGCGATTCCAGCTCCCACAGATGAATACTGTCGTTGTGTCCTTGGGCAACACTGAACCCACCTCGCCCCCAGTGTCTGCGTACACCGGTGTGTGAGTGTGTGTGTGAATGGCTGAGTGGTTCCTTGATGTAAATGGTTTTGAGTGAATTGAAGGTGGACCATTTACCATGTTATCAAAGTTATTCCTCACTTTCCTAACTCATTCCTAGAGTGGCAACACGAACGGGTGACTCACAAATTTAAATTCAGATGAAATTAAAATAATCAACAACTTCATCACGTAAAAATAGATCAAATATAACAAACTAAACGTAAGGACACAGGTTTGACAGGCGCAAGACAGACGCGGGGCTTTCGATAATGTACGGTTCTGTAAACAGAGAGTAGCAGCACTTGGCGTGACCCGGAAATGCGCTAGGTCAGAGGTCGAGAAGCTAGAGAGAGTGCCCTTTATAGGTTTGGGTGCTCCCTGGTGCCGGAAAACAGCTACACTAGCATGCTAATCATCCTAATTATCCTATTTTTTTACCATCCACGGTAAAGCTAACAACAACCGGCATGATGCTGACGGCGCAATGACATTACTTCCTTGTTCGTGGACGATAAAGCGCTTTATAATTAGTTGCAGACGAAACAGTGGTTTTATTATGACTTTTATGGACTTCCAGAATTTGGCGATGGAGGGTAGGAGCCTGTGTAACACTATGGGAGATTTATGTGGATAGGCTCAGTACTTCGAGAGATATTAACAAAACCTTCAATCTGCCAGTCAAACAGCAAATTCTTCCATAGAATTCTGACCTGTCCTGCGGCTCAGTGATAAGCTATAGGTATTTTAGGGCTGTTGTGACGTCACGTGACCACAAGCTAATATTTACCAGAAATTTGACTCCATTCATTTCCAGAATTAGCCTCATAAGCTTCCTTTTATTCCCATTTTTGTCCACCATCTGATAAAAGGTAACTGTGAAGCTCCTAGGCATGTGAAACTTTACCTCCTAAGACCCGAGCTCTTGCATGTCATGCTTTATCGATTTCACTTTGTTATTTGGGTAATTGGGACGTGATGAGTGTAAAAATAAAGAATTATCTTTTTACATTATGAGAGAAATGATGTCCACGTATGAGGACATTTTTTCAACTTTTTAATGATTTTGATAGAACAAAATAAAATTGCATTTGAATAATGATTTGCAAAAACTATTTATTAAGTGCCTGAACACAGCAAATTTTTTCCTGAGTGTAAAAACAAAATGAGAAACAAAAATTGTGCCTCTTGGAACAATGAGGCTCACTTGAAGTGCTGCCAACAGGTGCAGAAAGACATGTGCCTTTAACAAAGTCCATCTTAAATCTAAACTATAATGTATTACACTCTTCTGTCACCTTTAAGTGTCAGTTTAATGACCTCATATGTGACACCAGGACCTTGTAGAGAAAAAAAAATGTATTGTGGCCTAAACAACCCAAAATGTGTTGTCTACATATGTGGACGCCAGGTCCTAGGAGGTTAAAGAGAAAGCTGCAAGCCTCCTATTTTCAGTCAAATCAACCATTCTGGGAAGAATCTGGAGCAGTTTGTACTCCAAGCCCACAAAAAAACCCAAGAGTTTCTGAAAAATTTAACAGGACTTAAATAGTAACTAGGACTTTTTAAAACCTGATTACAAGTCCCTAAATCTCCTTTTTAATGAAATATGCTTCGGCTTTGGCACGGGAATTGTCGAAACCCAATAAATGCTTAATCTACTTTCTTTCTTTCTAAGATTTTCTGCATTCTACTCTCCCAAAAATAGGCAGGATTTGAAATCTGATGTTCCTCTGTGCAGAGCTTGTTCCCACTTATAATGAGAGTAGATCAGACAACAGAGGCCCAAACTACAGAGTCTCAGCTTCACAAAGAGCCCAGTCATTTGTCTGTACTCCAAAGGGTTCAGACACACATTCAGTCTGAATTGGAGGTCATTTTAGTGAGGCGTTTTAGGGAAAATAGGCCAAAATGATATGGGGTTAACTAGCTTTATTTGATCAAGCCCTCTCTAAGACTTTAATCCCTGGATTGTCTCTCGCTCCCTTGCGCCTCCCCACGAGCGTTAGCCAAACCGTATCGATCGAAGACATTCCGCGGGTGAAGAATGGTCCGAAGTGTCAGCACCTCCCCGTGACCTCTGACCTCTGCGGAGTCGACCCATCATCGAGCGCGAAGAGCCACCGTGCCACCGGCTCGGCTCCGGCCCAGGTTCAAAGGCTCAGGGGAATAAGTCATTTCACTGCACTAAATGGATTTCCGTTATACAATTTTCAAGGGCAGCGGCAGAGTGAATGAAAGCGACTGCTCGTTTTGAGTATTTGATGTGAGCTGATCGCGGGACGCTCTGTTCACCTGGAGAGAGGAAAGAAGTTTAGAAATGTAACAGGCAAAGTGGGATAGAGTCAAGTCGGGAACTCTTTAGCATGTCTCGAACTACATTCCAAACGTACATTTTTAGAACTGCTTTTAATTTAAGGTCCCGTATTACACAAAATTAACTCTTGTGAGCTTTAAGCCGTGTTGTAATGTTGTTACCTCATCAAAAACATACCTGGAGTTGTGTTTTGTTTCATTCACACATGTTTGATTAATTCATTCATTAATGCTCTGTTCCACCTTGTGATGTCACATAGTGGTAGTTTTCAAGTTAACAGCTACATTTTACCTTTAGTTTAGTAGAGATTGGCAATTCCAGGGCTGAAATCATCCAAATGATTCTAGTGAAGGTGTATGGAGTTTAAAAACACAGTGGAGCACTTCCTGTATTAACACATGACATCACAAGGTGGAACAGAGTGTTTTTTTGTTTGAGAGAAGAACTCAGTCTAAACATGCAGGATTTGAGTATTAAACGTGTGAATGAAACAAAACACAAGTCAGGGTATGTTTTTGTTGAGGAAATGAGAGATCAGAAAAAGGAATATAAAAGGAATATAAAAGAAAAAACATTGTATACTTTTGACAATGGTTAGTCAGATGTTGAAATGTGGAAAACTATTTTAGCAAGAATAAGAGGGATATGCATGACGGATTAAAGAAAGATTTTCAAAAACAGGTGTTCAATTGGAGAAAGGGGGGTTTCTTGACAAAACGAAACGATTCTGCAAAATTTGTATGTGAAATATTTCTAAAAGATACAAATTCAAGACACTCTGAGATAATATGAACCAGATCGTGTGTCGGCAATGAACCAAAGTCTTGACTAGGGTGACCAGAGATACAAAATTAAAAACTGGGACACACCCGGGTTGGAATGGTTGGTATAAGTACTCAACCCACTTCAGTATATATGGGTCAGTATATAATCTGAGGGACTTCTGTCAGTGCATTTTCAAGCATGTGTTCTGCATTTTAGCTCAACAAATAACAATATATTCCTCTCTTTCCTGTTAGTGGGTATCAAATTGGTCAAAATTAGGAACACCTGGGACGTTTGTTGAATAAAACTACGACAGATCTGTGGTTTTTGATCAATCTGCTGGAACAGGGGACACAGGGCTCAAAACTGGGACTGTCCCGGGTGAATAGGGAGGTCTGGTCACCCTAATCTTGACCATAGACTGTATAAAGAAGTGGACTAAGTGAGTGCGCGTTCAGCTCCAGTCAAATGAAGCTCATTGAGGCTTTTATTATTTTTCGTCGCTCAAAATAAGCGGTGCATTTATCGAGAAATATGCATTTGGAGTCCTGTCGATCTTCGGATCCACATACGTATGTGAGCAGCTATTCTCCACCATGAACTATGTTAAAAACAAACACCGCTCAGGCCTCAGAGCAGAAGTCTCTGTAGCACTTCATAAGCAACACACTATAGTTGTTTACACAAAGCGTAAAGGTAAAAAAACCCAAAACAATATATACAGTGTTATCTTCATTTTAGATGTCAAAAGTATTTGGGAAAAAAACCCAAACAATATATACAGTGTTATCTTCATTTTAGATGTCAAAAGTATTTGGGGCTCCCAAAGTTTTTTTTCCGTGGAAACCAAGTCCAAATGGCTCTTTGAGTGTTAAAGGTTGCCGACCCCTGGTTTATGGTCTTGACGACGACAATGACGCAATGTTTAAACTGGCACCCTGCAGTTCATGAACAAAATCTACCCCAATACAAGAAGCATAAAGATTCATATCAGTTTCCATTACCTGATTTTTGTGTTTTCAAGCTGAGACAGGTGAGTAATTGAGTTTGAACTGTAAGTATCTCCAACTTATTTCTGCTCTACCAAACTAACATCCCCATACGGCATCTCAAATGGATAAACGACTGGCAATCAACACACGGTCCTGGTTTTCAGTTGTTAAACTGCTTTATAATACGATGTAGACAGCACACAGCGTGCTTCAACAACACCGGCCTTCTGCGTGAGCATGAAAAGAAAGTTACGTATGACCTTTCCTCCCCCAACACATAAAAACCCCACTAATCCAGGTTTGTAGTGCTATCGCTCCCTTCTTCCTGTCAGCTTACCCCTTCACCACAGAATGTGACATGAAAGCCCTGACACCCTTTATATCGATGCCTCAGAGGGTGCCACTCCACGTCCATCACCCTCCCCTCGCTCCGGCAGAGACAGCGGCCGCATCCCATTTCCTCCTGTCCCCGCCACGCTGAGAAGGTGAGAGAGGGGGGAGAGGTGGAGCCATCTCACCCCAGGCTGGATGGCTCGTCTCCGGCTCGTGTCAGCGCTGCAGTGTGTCCTTCTGACTGCTGTGGATCCAGAGTTAGCCTGAGTCGAGTTAGCAGTCAGGTTAGCGGTCAGGTTAGCAGTCAGGTTAGCAGTCAAGTTAGTGGTCAAGTTAGCGGTGAGGTTAGCAGTCAGATTAGCAGTCAGGTTACCAGTCAAGTTAGCGGTCAAGTTAGCGGTCAAATTAGCAGTCTGGTTAGCGGTCAGGTTAGCAGTCAGGTTAGCAGTGAGGTTAGCGGTCAGGTTAGCAGTGAGGTTAGGAGTCAGATTAGCGGTCAGGTTAGTGGTGAGGTTACCAGTCAAGTTAGCGGTCAAGTTAGCAGTCAGGTTAGCTGGATTCTATCCGGACAGGTTACCAGTCAAGTTAGCACTCAGGTTAGCAGTGAGGTTAGTGGTCAGGTTAGCAGTCAGATTAGTAGTCAGGTTAGCAGTCAAATTAGTGGTCAAGTTAGCAGTCTGGTTAGAGGTCAGGTTAGCAGTCAAGTTAGCAGTCAGGTTAGCAGTTAAGTTAGCAGTGAGGTTAGCGGTCAAGTTAGCAGTGAGGTTAGCGGTCAAGTTAGCAATGAGGTTTGCGGTCAAGTTAGCAATGAGGTTAGCAATCAGATTCGCGGTCAGGTTAGTGGTCAGGAGCAGGGGGCCTGTCCTGGGGGGGAGAGGAGATGGAGGTGTGGAGTGCTGTGGGGTAACTCACTGTGGAGGTGCTGATATACCAATATAACAGGTCTGCACATTAGGGATAGACTGATATATCGGGTCTGCACTTTATAAAAAAAATTGCACTTTTTAGCATATTGGCCATCTGCCTCAAATCTCCGGCACTGGCCGATATTTTGTTTTGGACGACCTGCTGCCTAAAGAGAACACAATTTACAGCTTTATTTGTACACTTAAGTGCGAAGAGACAACATATGGGGAACATACTGGTTCAGTAATATCTGCAGAGCTTATCAGCCATTGGTTTCTCTGGATTCTATCGGCATCAGCCATGAAAAAATATATAACGGACGATCTCTAGTTTGCATGTTTGTCCTCATGTTTATGTTGGTTTCCTCCATCAACCCAAAAGATGCAATAGGTAAAATCCTCCAGCTAACGTAGTCCTGCAATCATAATTTTCATAGAGCTAATAGGCCATGATTTACATTGTATGCAGTGTGTTTATGAATTCTGTTAGTTTTAAATTGTGGCAATGGTTTTTTGTTTCGGCTCACGTATCATTAGAACTAAAGGTTAAACCATGTCTGTCACTCACTCAGAGCCTGACAGAGAATGGCCAATTGGTTCAGAGGGTGACGAAAAGCAGGTGCCATGAGCAGCCTCAAAAACATGACGTATTTGTCTTTTGTTAGAGAATAAGTCTTCCCTATGCAGTATCAGACGTTAGTGTCCACAGGCACCTGCAGTGGAAACGATAGCTGTTCTGGATTGACGGTTCAATCCCTTCTACCAACATTGTCGTGATTTGTATTGACGACAGCGTTTCACATTTCCTGGACTTGCTTAGCTTCTGACATCAAACGAGATTGAGTGGTATAGAAAGAACCTCCTGAAAGAGAGAATCAAAACTGTCTGACTTCGAAATTAGCCAGATGTTGTAAATTAAGAAATGGCCCTTTCAGTTTTTCAAAATTATGTGAACATGTAAAAACGTGTAACAGTTTCCTTGCCACAAACAAGAAATAAACAAATCAATCAAACTTAAAGAGAAGGTCTTAAACTTCTATGGGGTATTGACGGTTAACACAACATATTTAGCTCATCATGCTAACTTTTATTGTTTGTTATATTAGTCAGAAAAAAAAAAAAAGTTCAGTTTTGTTTTCAACGCTCTGAGTCTCCCCTTCCTTTGCTCTCTGCATTAAGTCACTCCCCCTTCAGAGCACTATCGAAACTACTGCACATCGTATCCGTAGTTGTAGCGTATTGTCTTGTATCGTGCTTGTATATATTTATGGAAAATTGTCATGTGGGTGCGTGGGTGATGTAGGATTGTGGGCGGAGCATTGGACAGAATCGTACTGCTAATGACCTCGGAGAGACTGCTAACTCATGCATGTATGATATAAAACCTACAATCTTTTCAGGCATGTTTTTGATGAAGGAACAAAGTTATAACATGGTAAAAAGCTCCAAAAGAATAGATTTTTAACCACACTTACTGGAGCGTGTCACCGTGTGGCCATGCACGGCAGGAGTCTATAAAACCCACCTCACATTTCGCATACTAGCCGCATTGCTTTTAGTTTAGTCTATCACTCCCAAGTTGGAGCTGTGTCCAGAAGTTGGCTGTGCGAATGACAGCAAATCAGATTAAACTGGTATAAAGATGCAAATGAGGAAGGACCTTTATAATTCAGCCCGCGCTACCTCGGGCTTCTATAATTTTATTTGAAGACGCTATAACTTCTTGACTTTCAAAGCAGTAATGGCCAGCGCTGCATGAAGCCTTCCTTATGCTCCGCTTTAAACCAAATTCTTAATGAGTTGTATATTAGTATGCTTGGTTAGGTTCAAGTTCAAAGACAAAGCAACTTATCCAAGTGGTGAAGACAGCGGGTCAGAACTGGTTTAGGCATGTTTTATATCACTTTGTAAAACATGAGTGGACAGAGCAAAAGGCGGAGGTGAACAGCCAATTATGAGCAGAGCGGTGGAAATGCACAACAGGTTTCCAGAATTTTGAACTCCTAATTTGACTACACAGCAGACTGTGGGGGGAAGTTTTGTGAAGGTTATTGGATTACTTTGAGTTTGACTTTTGTATTAGAGTCCTGCTCAACTGTGAAAGAACTCTCCGTCATTTAGAACGAATCACGAATGCTAGGTCCAAGAATGATAAGATGGGTGGAAGTAGGTTGTGGTGATCAACGACGACGTATTGGATTTATAGAGGACCTTTCAAGTGCATTACAGTGCCTTATTAATTCACTCCATAGTGGTGGTATTTCTATAGCCACAGGTATCCAGGAGTAGATTGGCAGAAGTAAGGTACCGGCAGACACAGCGGCCGCATCCCATTTCCTCCTGTCCCCACCACGCTGAGAAGGTGAAAGAAGGGGGAGAGGTGGAGCCTTCTCACCCCAGGCAGGATGGCTCATTTCCGGCTCGTGTCTGAGCCGCAGTGTGCCACAGTCGGGTTAGTTTAGTGATCAGGTTAGCGGTCAGGTTAGCAGTCAAGTTAGCAGTTAGCTTTTATTTTTTTCTAAAGCCA
>KN485095.1:14205-52572 GCA_000787095.1 Periophthalmodon schlosseri
CTTCCGACAACCACCAATCACTCACTCACCACATTTGTACAAGGCAAGGTGAGTGAAGTGTCTTGAGTAAGGACACAATGGCAGTATACACTAAAGCTAATGCTACATGCTACCTCACTATGACACCTGCAAGTATCTACTGCAAAGCAATGATGTTTTCGTTTTCAAAAATAAAACAATAGTATCAGTAAATTCTGTGTGTAAATCTTGTTCCTCTTCCCACTTTTTTTTTCCAAGAAATGGGCTTTATTTATTTATTTTTTAAAATTTCTGAGTATGTATGTGATGCTGTTTCCTTGGCGCAAACTTAAACTAAACTAATTTCAAACTTAACACTCGTGGAGCATATCACTGTGTGGGCATGCAGCGCTGGAGTCTGCAAAAGCTACGTCCTCATCCCCACTGACCATATTTCTAAGTTTTTGGAGGCCCTATATGCAAAACCTTTTAGTGTTTTCTATCACGTTATAACATTTTTCCTTCACCAAAATATGCCTGAAGAGGTTTTATAGGTCATCCAGGCATGTTTGAGTAATCTTGCAATCTCTCCCGGGCATTATTCGAACTCTACTTACAGCAGTACGAGTCCATGGCTCAGCCCACAAGCCTAACCCATGGCCCAGAATGGCCATTTTCTATAAATATACGAGCAGGATACACACAACACAAACAATACACAACTTCACAAACCCGATGCGATGTGCAGTAGTTTCATTAGCAGCACGCAGCTAATTGTGAACAAAACTGAAACTACTTAAACATTTGAATATGGTGTTTTCGT
Organism: Periophthalmodon schlosseri; assembly: GCA_000787095.1. Classification (NCBI taxonomy): domain Eukaryota; kingdom Metazoa; phylum Chordata; class Actinopteri; order Gobiiformes; family Gobiidae; genus Periophthalmodon; species Periophthalmodon schlosseri. Next base: position 14,987 of record KN485095.1, read on the forward strand.
AGAATATCGACGGCCTCAGAGCATAATTGTCAATTTTTGGCCAAATTGACTTTTTTGTATAGTTCTACTCTCCGGACCCTGCTGTATCTGTATGTGTCATTGGCTCTGTCCTCGGCCAAGATTTTTACAGCCAAAACCCTTTCTGCCTAAGCCATCTTCCTCTTAGGAGGTTTGTGCGCCATAGTAACACATCGCAAACCCCATAAAAACTGTGTCTCTGCTGTCTCAAAGTGAAATACCAGCTTTTATGTTCAATTTGTTACTTCAGATTACTTCTACTTTCTGTGCTCTAAGCATAGATTCAGTCTATTATGTGAATAATTACTTGTTTTAACCTTTTCCCATCAGATTTCTATGTAAAAATATAGGAAACCAATGCAAATAGTAGGAATGTCAGCAGTTATTATTGTCTCCGTATGGTTATTGCATTTTTATAGTCGCTAATATATGAATGAATATAAATACAAATTACACTTAAAAAACAATAAACATATTTGCTAATCATTTTTAGATGAAAGGTCAATACAAACAGAAAAAAAAATCCAAATCAAAAAGTTAGATTTTATAAAGTTGGTTTTATAATAAAGGATTGGAAATGTATTAGACAGTATCAACAAAGGATTTTACTACATAATAAATCAGTAATGATGTGATAATAGTGACAGGCAAATACATCACTGTGTTTCTCCTTCCAATATTTATAAAACTAATTTGATTCGGGGACATGACTAGTTTGTGCTCCCATTGATTTAATATGGAGTAAACTTTGTTACAACAACAGCCGGCAACAGCTCAGAGACAGAACAATATTAAAATTTATTGTTTATATTTAGAAAAGTGAGGTAAATAGTTTCTGGAATGTTTTATTTCACTATTTGGGCAGAAGTTGTACAGAAGTTTGGTCTGTAATGAGAAACAGTAGAACTGAAGTGTAAAATCATGTCAAGTCATGTTTAACTAAACATACTTGACAACTCTAACAGAAGTCACCATAGCAGTAGAGTCAAAATGCTATGAGGCTAACAGTATTGCATTTTCAAAACAATAAAAGGTAATATGGTGATCTAAATATGTTGCGTGTTAACAGTCAATGCCACAGAGAAGTGTAACACCCCCGCTTTAAAGGTCCCATATTACGCAAAATTGAGTCTTGTGAGCTTTAAGTTATGTTAGAATGTTGTTACCTCCTCAAAAACATACCCAAAGTTTTGTTTTGGTTCATTCACACATGTTTGAGTAATTCTGCATTATTAGTCTGTCTACATCCCCAAAGCTCCAAATGCTCTGTTCCACTTTGTGATGTCATGAAGTGGTAGTAACCCTCAGCAACCAACTGCCATTTGTTGAGTAGAGATGGGCAATTCCAGCACTGAACTTGTCCAAATAATTCTAGTGAAGGTGTATGGAGTTTAAAAACACAGTGGAGCACTTCCTGTATTACCACATGACATCACAAAGTGGAGCAGAGTATTTTCTGTTTGAGAGAAGAACTCAGGATAAATATGCATAATTTGTGTGTTTAACATGTGTGAATAAAACAAAATGCAACTCTAGGTAAGTTTTTGATGAGGAAACATTATAACATAGATCAGAAAATAGCATAATATGGGCCCTTTAAGAAAATGTATTGCTCAGGTTTGCGATAATGTGTTTACTGCTGCGTTAGTAATTATTTAGATGCGTCCAAGGCATTCGACAGGGTGAATCACCGAAAATTATTTATGAACTGATTCAGAAAGGTGTACCCAGATATATTGTGCGTATTTTAATCTATTGGTATGGACAACAGACAATGCAGATTAAGTGGGGAAACAGGGTTTGTGCCTCATTTAGAGTCACCAATGGGGTCAGACAGGGAGGAATCCTGTCCCCAGCCCTGTCAACAAAGCTCAAAACATGTAAAACTGGCTGTGTGGCTGGAAATCTTGTCTTTAATCATTTAATATATGCAGACGACCTGGTTGTGTTTAGTCCGAGCACGGCGGGGCTACAGCAGCTACTCAACATCTGCTTATGGCATGGAGCATGATATTAAGTATAACGCAACTAAGAGTATGATCATGATCTGTAGGACCAAAGAGGACAAGCACATGAGCTATATCCTAATTTTTGCCTGTCTAATGTTGTGTTGAGGGTTACAACTAAAATGAAATATCTTGGGCAGATCATCACTGCGGACATGGCAGATGATGATATTTATAGACAATGCGGGATGTTGTGGCTCAAGCTAATACGCTTATGTTCACGTTTGGTTCATGTTCTGATGATGTAAAGTTGATGTTGTTTAAATCATATTGTACACCTCATTACAAAAAAGCCAATCTCCAAAGGCTGCAGGTGGCTTATAATGACGCTTTACGGGTGCTTTTGAGGAGGCCGTGATGGACTAGTGTGACCGAGATGTTTGTCACTGCTCGAGTGAACACTTTGCAAGCTGTACTAAGAACTTTAACGTACAGTTTTATTTCCAGGTTGAATAAGTCAGAAAATGAAATAATAATGTCACTCACAAAAATAAGATTCAGTGCAATCCGCCATCAGTCCAAGATGTGGAGACACTGGTGTGGTTGTCTTTTTAAAACGTAAATGTTTACTGTTTGTGTTGTCACTGTTCATGATTCAGGAATAAAGATGAATTGAATTGAAATATGGACCTTCATATACTCGGCTTCTAACTAGAACCTGCTCAGCTTTGACCAGACCAGCAGATAGTGTCCTCCCACCCTGCAGTACACATCTCCAGAGCCACATCCACACACTGCAAACATGGGGATGGGGGTTGGACCACAGCCACACTGTAATGGAAGGGCGTTCAGGCTGTCAGCACGGCCTTGTTCTGCTATCGTCAGCTAAGACCTCACTATAGAAGAGGATCACGTGTACTCAACAAGCTTTATCTGTCTCTCAAGGCCTAAGCATTGTCTACGTTAAAAGGTTCAAATCCATAACACAATAATGCTTATGTGCATGTGAGCTTTGTACAAAATCCAGATGATGCAACTTGGGATTGTAAAACTACACTGATGCTTGCGAACTGTTCTGTTATCTTCGAAATGGAAAAGATATGCAGCCATTCCTGTTTTAAATCCAGTAGCTAGAGACTGTATGAATTATTCAAGTAGAATTAAGACCCAGTAAGTGTTTTTAAGTCTGTTTAAGATGGTATAAGTCTCGCAATATGTACTCACTCTTCCCCAGACTCTGCATTCCTTTAACTTCCCTAAGAGATCAATTCCTTCTAATCTATCAAATATGGCTTCTAAATTGCTTTGTTTCTCTTCCAAAACATAAATAATGCATTGGATTTATATAGCACCTCTCAAGACGCCCAAAGCACTGTACATTGCATTATTCATTCACTCCGAACTCGGTGGTGGAAAGCTACGATTCAAGCCACAGCTGCCCTGGGGTAGACTGACGGAAGTGAGGCTGCCCATCTGTGCCAGCGACCCCTTCAGCCACCACCAACACCCACACCAGATTCATATTATAAGTGCCTTGCTTAAGGACACAGCAGCAGTATGCAATAAAGCCACTGCTGCCCCACTGCGGCACCTGTTTTGTTCCCAGTCGTCTCCCATCCAAAAAAGTACAGGCTCGACCATAGACTGTATAAAGAGTGTGTCGTCACCCACTGCGTTCGGCTCCAGTCAAACGAAGCTCATCGAGGCTAGAGCAGTTATAGGGACGAATCTAGAGCCCAGTTTTGACATAGCAACCAAAGAGCCAATCCAGAGCCAGGCTGTTGAAGGTAACACCCCTTCCCGCCCACACCGCTGGTTTAGCAGGGATCGGGCGCTTGGCAACGGTGTCGATCAAACCTGTTGCTGTTGATGCTAGTGGGAGCGGCCTCGGGGAAAGAAGGCACCTGATTTGTCTGTTATTAATGTTCATATCTTGATTTACTTACAAAATAGTGAAATAAAAACACCTGGATCATGTAGAGCGGGTTAATACGAACATTTTAAGACCAAAATGGCGAGGCTCACTGCAGCAGTTACAGAGAGATGTGTAAAGTGAATTGGAGCCAGAGACAATGGAGCTGGAAGCGCGCCCACGGTCACTTCCTATTTGGAATTAGCTAACAGGTTAGCTATGTCCATTTATATATACAGTCTATGGGCCCAACCCTGCTTAGCGTCCACGAGCTGGCATTCTCAAGGTGGTATGTTGGTAATTTTGGCTTTTTGCTTTAATTTTTTTTAGCTTAATTCAAATTTTGTATTTAATATTCAGCACAGCAGGGTTTTTTTCCATTCCAGTTTTGAAGACATTACTTTTAAAAACGTTAGCTCACAACTTTAAAGGTCCTGTCTTATGTGAAATTGACTCTTGTGAGCTTTAAGCCATGTTAGAACATTGTTACCTCATCAAAAACATACCTGGAGTTGTCTTTTGTTTCATTCACATATGTTTGAGTAACGCTTTATTATGTCTGTCTACATCTCCAAAGCTCAAAATGCTCTGTTCCACCCTGTGATGTCATGAAGCAGTAGTTTGCAAGTTAACTGCTACCCTTTACCTTTTGTTCAGTTGAGATTGGCAATTCCAAAGCTGAAATTATCCAAATGGTGCCTGCTTGTTCTTATATTTATTATCAATTCAAACTATTTCTTTATTTCCACAAGGTCAAAGTTCACATCCATTACATGTAACCCCTCACATGTCCATATGTTCCCCAAACTTATAAATAGCTTCACCTTGACTTCAATTACGATGATGCAAAGATGGGCGCCTCGGTGCTGACAGGTGCTGACAGGTGCTCTGTGTGGTGACAAATGTTATTAACATGTCAATCAGTGTGGCAGCCGTGTGACACGCACCTGCCCCTGCGGACTTCAATTATTCATGGGTTCTGGTCTCGCCTCTCTCATCCTTCTCCGTAGCCTGCTGCTCGTGTATCAGATGAAGCATATAAAAGGGTAAGAAGGCACGCTTTACTGGCATGTATTGATTAGCTGTTGTGTTAGCTTGTTAGCAACATGGAGTCAATTGGATAACTTTGTATGGCAAACGCTAAAATGCTGTTTCAACGAGCATTTCAGATTTATTTTGCCTTTACTGAAGAATAAATAAAATAACACTGAACTCAACCAAAAACTAGGGTAAAATACTGAAAAATAGTGAAAAAGGGAAGTTTTGAAGGTCCTATATTACACAAAATTAACTTCTGTGAGCTTTTAGCCATGTTATAATCAGAATATAGATCAGTATAATAGAATATAATAGATCAGAAAATAGTGTAATATGGGCTTTTAAAATATGGCATTGTAGTTGTCAAAAATAACTGGAGCCTAGTACATGAAGGTACACTCGCCAGATCAGGACAGTATCCAACATGTGTAACAGTTATCTTCCCAACCTGTCTTCAATCTTAATTGCATTTTTAATTTGCATCAGACTCACTCTCTAGTTGCTCTGGGGCTAATGTGGCAGCCAATCAGTGCCAATAGAGTCTCCAACCACCTACAAACACTCAATCATACATTACATTCACAGAAGAGAGGTGGAAGTGTCTTGCCCAATTACACACAAGCCAAAATTCATTTGAAAAACAGATGGCTCAGTTTTCTAAAATTGTTATTTTTGCCATGATCAATTATATAAAAGATGGTTGGAATAGTAGCCTTTCTTCTTCTTCTCCTACTATTTTTTAGCAAACTGCACCAAACGACACCCTTGGGAGTTTTAAAAGGCATTATGAAACTCATTATATAAGTATGAATACCTGTAAATCTAAACCGCTATCTCCCTAATTTTCCACCAATCTCCACCACAGTAGCAGAACCATCAGCCACCGCAACCTCTCCATCTGTTGCTATGACCCTTTCGCTGTTAGTTGCCAGTTGTAGACCAAGGAACTTTGATGCCTGCACCGAGTCTTCCCATAGTGCCTTTACTCTAAGGTCAGTGTGATGCTTGAAGCAGTTAAAAAGGTGCTGTGTGTTTCTGTAAAATGCACTGCAATGGGGGTACTCATCTCACACTGATAGATCAAGGCGGGTCAAGGCGTCCATATTGGAGTTTAGCCTGTGCAGAGCAGTGCTAGTGTTGTGCGTGCTGCCCTGGGTAGTCGTTGCTCCTGCTTCCCGATGGTTTGTGGTCTTCTGCCAAGGACAACATTTGGGCTGTCACTGTTTATTGCTTTAGACCAGTGTAGTGTGAAGCTGATCGGGAGGCAAAAGCACATGTGGACTTCATATGTGACCTTGGAGAAGGTTGCCTCAACAGCAGGTAGGGATAGGGTTTATGTGCCTTTGGCTGGGTGTAGCTACTTCATGTTGTAGACCTTCCACATCTGGGATCCCATCCTTCATCAAGACCAGAGTCTAAGGTTAAAGATCCTATATTATGCAAAATTGACTAGTTTTTAGCCATGTTGTTACCTCATCAAAAACATACCTGGAGTTGTGTTTTGTTTGGTTCACACATGTTTGAGTAACACTTTATTATTAGTCTGTCTACATCTCCAAAGCTCCAAATACTCGGTTCCACCTTGTGATGTTATGAAGCGGTAGTTTTCATGCTAACAGCTCCCTTTTACCTTTTGTTCAGTAAAGATAAGCAGTTCCAGGGCTGAAATTATCCAAATGATTCTAGTGGAGATGTAATGAGTTTAAAAACAAAGTGGAGCACTTCCTGTCTTACCACATGACATCACAAGGAGTGTTTTCAGTTTGAGAAAGGAACACAGCTTAAATATGCAGGGTTTGTGTCTTAAACATGAATGAAACAAAACAAAACTTTGGTATGCTTTTGATGAGGAAACAACATTATAACATAGATCAGAAAATAGCGTAATATGAGCCCTTTGAGGAGGAAGCTTCGAATTTGCTTCAGTTTTGGAAATACTCTATCTTAGTTACCATCCATTTTCAAACAATCTTCTATTTTTCTTGCGTATCTACTTCGAACTGGAAGTCACTAACTGCATTTTAAATAGCACCATTATTAGCCTTAATGCATGCTAATCCTTCACACTCTTCTGAAACTGGCAGGAGAACAGTTACCAACAAATGCTTCCTACTCAGATTTGGCAAAACTTTTCTTGGAACGAAAACTTGCTGTGCGTCTTTGTGTTGTCTAATTAGCAACAGTTTAGTGGAGTGAGACTGAGTTGATCCACTGCTTTGACCTCCTCTCCCCCACGTGTCCCTCGTGGCACACCGTACTGCGAAACATGGAGCTCTGGCAGCACCCACCAACAGCAGCGGCCAAGACTGTCTACCTCCTGACAATGTGTTGATCCTCTGATTATGGCTCTGCTCTGGGGCTCACGATACTGTTAACTGAGGGAGTAAGAGCAGGATTGAAGACCAAAGGGAGGAGATGGTGCTAGAAGAATAGAAATGTCAAGGCTTGCACAGTTCCATATCGGTGACGGGTATTGGTGGTAATACTTGACAATGGTTTATAAGAAATACATAGTTGGTAAAATGAACGTGGTACCTACCCTTCTAAATACAATGCATTTATGTAGGGTTAAGGTTAAATTAACTTAAGCTTAGGGTTGGAAGGTTTGGGTTCCATGTTTTAAGAGGTTGATGATGTTTCCTCTTGGGATAGTTGCAGTCTGGCTGATTTTTTCTTTTTTTTTTTTTCTTGGATGACCTTTGTTTGCATGGCCTGCCAAGACTACACGTTTTTCCTATACTACAGACATGTAGTTTGGACTGAGCTTATTACCCACAGATTTAGCCAATCAGAGAAATACATGGTTCTTCAAAAATACCAAAATATCACAGTGGACTGAAAAAAAAAATTGTAGACTGTAGCAGGATCATTGAGCAAAGCACTTTGAGATGAGAGAACTTTGATTTTGTTCTAAATAATAGATGACCAATGAACTTGTACGTTTCAATGTGTGACTGAAATGAGCAAACCTGATGGCACAGCTCAGTCTGAGTGAATGACTCTGTAGTTTGATCCCAGACTAGGCATGGAATGATGTTGAAATTTTGTGTCGCGATTATCATGGACAAGATTATTTCAATTAACGATTATATCACGATAAATATTCAAGTTGCTGACATTTTTAAAATGTTATGAATACGAATAATTATAATTTTTATGTTATGAATAAGTTCCATGTTTAAACAACTTATATTTAATTGTACTTTTATCAGTGAAAACAACTACGATCTAGTGAAGAACACTGTGGATGAGTAGGCCCGTCGACAGAAATTTGGGGGCCTGGGACAAGAAGCCTTGCATGGGCCCCCCCTCTAATACAAATTAATAAGAGGAGGGTCCAATTCTGGTCCCCTAAGACCCTGGTGCCTTTTTTCTGCACATTCTGCTGATATAACACCGTCTTATAACAACATCTTTGTTGGCGATTATCACAATTATATAAAATGTCCCACAAACGATTATTGTCTCCCCTTTTTATCACGATAAACTATATTATTATTTATCGTCCCATCCCTATCCCAGACTAGTCGTTCCTGACCCACACAAAACAGTGGAGTAACATGAGTGGAGTTGGAAATGTGAATACAATTGTGGATTACCTGGGACACAATGAGAAAATGTTCTTCAGCAGAAATTTGAACCAGCAACCCTCTAGTTGGAGGACGAATACTCATGATAGACACCAACACATACTGTAACTGGTGACTTTTTTGGAAATGGTACATATTCTGAAATTTTGCTTTTTAAAGGTATCTAATATTCTAACACTATGACTACTGCTCCTACAGCTACTACTACATTACTGTATGTTCCCCCTTTTTGTCTATTCCACACATAAAAGGATCCTGAAGAAATATCCCCAAAGAGCTGCTCACTGCCAAACCTAAACCTTTGCATCCATACTGTATTACTTCAATATGACTCACAATGAATAACATCATAAAACGCTTTTGACTGCACTATTGAAGCTCATCCCTGCACACACTACATCATCTGGAGCAAAATCTATCGCTCCAAACTGCCAAAAGAAGTGACAGATTGATTGGCGCGTACTTACACGTCGTAAATTCCGGGTCATCTGATTCGAGTTTGTGCCCGAGAGTGGATCCGAGCTCCCTGGGAAAGACCAAAGACTATTGGTGGTGGGGCTTTGCAGGTTTTACTGGCTGCTGTCTGGAGATAAATATTTCACTAATGTACAACAGCTTCTTGGAAACATCTTGAGCGCAGGGGACTGTGTCGCTATTGGAAGGCTCCTGTATGTGCATTCTTTACCAGATAACAAAGGCCAGTGGAGGAGAAGAGAAGCAGGGAGCAGAGGTGGGTAAAGTAGCCAAAAAAAGTACTCAAGAAGTTACTCAAGTAAGAGTAAAAATGTAAGGAAAGTAAGATAAACTATGACTCAAGAGGCACTTAAAGAGTAACTGTCTGGACGTAACATCTGATTTATAATTTGAAGTTAATGTAATTTGGTATTTTCAAATGATAGACACAGAAATGAGAAAAACTAAATCATATCGGAAGGAGAGGTGAAGACCCACGAAAGTTCAAATCATTTCATATTGTCATCGTAAAGCTTTTGCCACTTCTAGACTTACAGTGGGAAGAGTAACCAAGACTTTTAGTCAAGTAAGAGTAGTGTTACTTCAATAAAAATATGACTAGGAGGAAATATGAGTAGGAGTACAAGTATGATGCTAGAAAAGTACTTTGAAAAGTACTACCCACCTCTGGCAGGGAGTGAGGGAGAAGGTTGGAAACAGGAGGCTCTTTTGTGATATTTGAGGTAATTTGTCTAGTAAAGATCAGACTGGCTGTGTTCGCATTATGCAGAATGGTGGGGAGGCAGAGTAATGGGTGATTTGGTGTGACCTTTTAAGCAGGGAACTCACAGAAAGCAGTTTGGTGTTGTACTGTAGTCGTATTCTTTGTGGTTAAATGTTAAAATCGACTATGTAACTTTTCTGATAGAGGGTCCACATCTTGCTTGTTTCCATCGCGGTGTTATTGCTTTGTCTTGAATGTTCCACGGTCTGGCATTTAGTGTTGTCGCAATACTAAAATTTCAAACTTCAAGATTTCAATACTAAGGAATAGACTTGATACTCAATACTTATACATTTTAATAATAGTACTTTGTTTTATATTACAATGTGGTGTTGTATATCATCCCTCATTCATCCAGGTAGTACTGTGGTCTTATACTTTTTCTGATACAGCTCAAGATCATTCTAAAGGTTCATTTCTGTCCTGTGAATGTGACTTTTTTAATATCAATTCCTGCTCAAATGAGTATCTAGTTTCAGTACTCATTTCAGTATCGATAATATCTAATTTGTGATATTTTTGACAACTCTTATGGCATTAAACATTACTTTCTATGAAGACAAGCAGGTGACCCCACTAGGCACAGCTACAGGTCAGATCTGGTCAGATTACACGTTTTTCAAGGTATTTTTTAGAAACAAAAACACCTGTTATTGAATAAATGCAAGATGGACACATTTAATACCATACTGTGGAACATTACAAGCAAAGCAACAGCAAGTCCATGGAGTCAAGAAGGTGACAGACCCCTACCAGAAGTTATATAATGCCATACATTTGACACTATGATCTTGGTAGTTCCAGTAGAATCACTTATATTAGATGTTCTTTGCTATGTATGGAGACAGTTCATGATTTGATTTACGCCTTTTTGGGAACTGTTGCTTGAACCATTCCCTCAGAACCACTTTGAGCCTTTCACTTGATCACCACATACCGTCTGCCTACTTTTACCAGATAAAGAAAAGGTGACAGACAAGTAACATTATTCCACTCTGAAAAAGTAAGATGCACACAGGGCGACAGTAGCTCGGATAGTAGAGTGTTTTCCATCTGATCAGAAGGTTGGCAGTTCGAAAACCCGCTCTTGACATAAACATCACTGGTACGGCGGCGAGATCCACTGACCCACAGGTCGGCGGTGCGATTACAGCTCCCACAGATGAATACTGTCATTGTGTCCTTGGGCAAGACACTTAACTCCCCTCGCCCCCAGTGTCTGCGTATACTGTTGTGTGAATGGGTGAGTGGTTCCTTGATAAAGTGTAAAGCGAGTGCCTTGAAGGTGGAAAAGCTATATAAAAACGTGACCATGTACAGTATTGTTAAGAAACATGCGCTGCAATAAATAAATGGAAGTTATTTATTCAACCTTCTACACCTCAAATTAATCATAGTATAGAAAAATAACAAAAAGTCCCCCACTAGCACAAAGAAAAAGTACACACAAGTCACAATAAATACTGAACCTCAAATATAATTGTTCCATTTATCATGTATTGAACGATAAGTCGGTATAGTAATTCTCATGAAGGGCAGATGGCAGCAGTGGGGTTTAACTGGCAGATTGGCATAGAGAGAGAACACAACAGACTATGTAATGAAGCAGTCTCATTGGTCCAGAGGGTGACCGCCTCTGTGGAGAGTGTGAAGACCAGGCGACACAGGTGTGAAAACTAACATGCTGTGGTAGATGCACGAGTCATCTGGACCAGGCAAATTGGTGCTCAATTTCAATCAATTCTCTACCAAGTTCTTAGTAGTAGTAAAATGTATTTGTAGTAGTAGTTCAGGTCTTGAATCCAGCTCTAGCCTGATCATTGTTGTGTCCTTGGGCAAGACACTGAAAATGATAATTGGTGGTTGACAAACTTGAGTTCTCCAGACCCTGCGTCTAAGCAAAAATGGGAAGGACTAGAGGTTGGTGAGGCTTTTGGTGCACACAGGCTGATGGAAGTTAAACATGTGACGATACCTGGCCAAGTTGTCTGGATTGGCTCTTTGGTTGCTATGATACTTGCGGTCAAAATTCCAAAAATGGAACTTGGCTCCAAATTTGCCCCGTGACTGTTAGCCTCGATGAGCTTCGTTTGACTGGAGCTGAACGCTGTGGATGACGTCACACATACTTAGTCCACTTCTTTATACAGTCTATGGTAACTCCTTAAAATACCCTAACTCTAACCTAACTAAATACGTAGCTACTAAGCCTGAATCATTCTTAATAAACAATTTGTGCTTTATGAATTAAATGCTCATGCTTCATTAACGCTAATTAAGTTGTAGCTATTAGAAGTGGTACCATTGCTAAATAGATGCATTTAATGCTATACTGTGGAACATTCGTACCATGCTAAATAGATGCATTTAATGCTATACTGTGGAACATTCAAGGCAAATCAATAACATCTCCATGGAGACAAGCTGATGGCACCTTTTATAACAGCAGTAACTCATGAATAAAGCACTTTGCAAGAGTTCACATTTTGACTTCACCCATTCCCCATCACAAAACTGACAAACAAACGTAATTGCAAAGACAAGAAATCAGTACCTCTCCTCCGCGGCTCCTCCCCCGAGTTAATGACTCCGCTAACGATGTAAACATGTCGTTACGCAGGTGATGAGATATTAATAGCGGGTCAAAGGTCAAACAGATCAAGCTGAGGACTGTGCCGAGGTCGCTAGAGGAGCCGCTAACCTGTTTTGTTCTGTGTGTAATTGTGCCTACAGTTGTGATGGTGTGTGAGATGGAGTGATAATGACGAAGAGGCACTTGAAGCCTGTCGTCCTGATGAATGCGAGCAGATAATAGTGGTGCTAATGAGGCCCACCAGATGTATTATGCAAAGTTACCGCATATATTGCAAACCTGTGGCTTCTATCAATGGGTAAATGACATGGTAATCAATGTAGCAGGTGTGTAGTACTAGTAGCGGTAGTGGGAACAGTGGAACTTTTAATTGACTTTGAATTTTGTTAAATTGTCCCTAAAGCAAATCCAGAATGATATCTCTGTATTTAGCGCTTTTCCGCCTTCAAGACACTCGAAGCGCTTCACGTCAAGGAACCACTCACCCATTCACACACACACACTTATACACCAGTGTACGCAGACACTGGGGGCAAGGTGGGTTAAGTGACTTGCCCAAGGACACGACACTGGGGCAAGGTGGGTTAAGTGACTTGCCCAAGGACACAACAACAGCATTTATCTGTGGGAGCTAGAATCGCACCGCCAACCTGTGGGTCAGTGAATCTGACCGCTCAACCGATGATGTTGATGTTGTCAGTGGGGTTCGAACTGCCAACCAATCAGCGGACAAACACTCTACCAACTGAGCGACTGTCGCCCATCTGTCGTATCATCTGTCAGTCTGGTCTCCACACCCTCCGTCATGTCTCGAGCCAGAACCAAACATGGTCGTGCAATCAGATTAGTTTTTTTTCAGTGACACATGTGAAACGAAGAAGATCATTGGTCATCTATTATTCAGAAACAAAATGACATTTCTCATTGATTCTACAGAAATCCGCTTTGTCTTTCAGTCTCTTGTGATATTTTTTCCTTTCTTTTTCCTCATTAGCAGCCATATTTGTTTTGATACGGACGGACCACGCCTATCCCTGATTGGCTAATCCATCTGTTAATCACGCCCATCTGAAAACGAAGAGATTCACCAGTGACCAGACTCACATCTTCATAAACTATTGAAGAAATGTGTATTCTGGCTCCCAGGCAAGTAAATAAACAGTTTTGATTTTATGGTTCAGTGGAATGAATTTTCGTGAAGTGAATAATCTGTGTCTTTCCCTTCAGGCTCTTCAGCAAAAATGCATTTTTTATTGGAAATAGACCAATGAACAAGCAATGGTGTTTGTCTCAGTAATAGTCACGACAAAGCAGACAACAAAAGTCAGTTCAACCAGTAGCAACAGCATTTACCAACCAATCTGAAGGCTGTCGGTTCTATCCTTATTGTTATGTTATGATTTTTTTAATTGCCCACTTTTTAACTGCCCACTCGTTATTGTGATGATGTTTACAGTGTCATCATTGCTCCCATTGGTCACCACAGTTTTCTAATGTAGAAATCAGTGGACTTGTTTCTGTCATTAAGTTGTTTTAGATGAATATTGTGATTTAAATGTCCATATTATAACATTATGATCCACTGGTGTCATAGATTATAACCATATAACGGACACAAGCACCATATGTCTCAACATAGTGCTTTGCTTCAGAATGTAGGGGAGAGAAAAGTGGAAAAAAGAAGCTCTAGGGAGTCATCTGACCTTTTTAATGTTCACAACTTGCATCTGATCCATTACACCATTCACTGAGGTTTTATTGATTGCCTGTATAATATGACCTTTTTAGCATTAGCTATTGAAGGACCTTCGAATTCATTGATTAAATGCATGTGGTTGACAAAAAGATACGTGCTAGTAGCATTAGCCTGCAATGTACACTATTTTTATATTACACACGGAGGAAGCATGTAGGCAAGGCAAGTTTATTCATATAGTACAAGTCATATAGCACAATTCAAAGTGCTTTACAGAATAAGAAAGACATTAAAATCACAATACAACAATTCAAAACATAAATAATCACAAAAAATCATCATAAAATTTACATTAAAAGAGAAGAGTGCAGAATAAAAACCTTTCGGTCATATGCACAGCTAAACAGAACCGTTTTGAGCCTGGATTTAAACATTGTCAAAGTAGAGGCCTGTCTCACATCTTCAGGAAGACTGTTCCAGGTTTTAGCTGCATAAAACTGAAACGTTGATTCCCCATGTTTAGTCCTGACTCTGGGCACCAGCAGGAGGCCGGTCCCTGAAGTCCTCAGAGTGTGAGATGGTTCATATGGCACTAACATGTCAGAGATGAATCAATCATACTTTTAAAAACAAAACCATGACAAAACCATGACATCTAACAAGTCAGAATAATAAAATAATGAACTTCTTTATCTGAAATAGCGAGCTTTAAGGGTGCAGTACTGGTGAGGAGTTCACCAACTGTTTGTCTCCATTACAATATTATTTATTTGCCCAAAATGTTCCACAGTATGGCATTGAGAAAATGCCTTGAAAAACATGCATTGTAACAGTGAGCGGGGTTGCCTTCCCACAGATCAGGCCTGTTAACTTGGCCTGGTGGTGTAACCTTCTTATTTCCATGGTGTTAGGTATGTATAATGAGGACTACTACTACTAGGGAACATTTTTGGCAAAGCAATAACATTTCCATGAAGGCAATGAGGACCTGACCTGAATATGAGGACCTGACAAATGAGTTAAATTGTTAATTTTTCAAGAGCAGAAGTTGGAGAAGTAACATTTCTTTAACATTTAACTAGTCTCACAGAAAATATTCCTTCATATCAGTGGTTGGTTCCACTGAGTCATACTTTGAGTAAAATTTTCGCAGCCGTTTGATTTGAGTACTTAAAGCCGGGGGTACAGATTACTTAGGCCGCTGCACAGATCGGAGATAGTCATCTTTCCACATGATACTACCACTGCTTTGATACCGGAGCCCCAGCTTACACATAATCACCATTTGTGTGGATTTACACTTTAGCCCTGGGTGCTGTCTGCCAGGCTCCCCCCTGTTCGGCTCGGTGGGAAATCGCCACCGGCACAAAGGGGAGAGTGCGTGTGATTTTTATGAGTGTAGCTGGCAGTCTGATCAAAGAGTTCCCCCATAGGCTTATCATCACATCACAAGGACGAGCAGGAACCTTGAAAATGAAGCGAGCCATAGTCCCACTTATTAATGAGCCCAGGGAATGACTCAACAGTCACCAGGTCGGGGGAAATTAACTTTTGAAAGAGAAAAGTGGGAAAAAAACACTATACTCATCAGTGACGCAATTTCTAACAGCGAATATAAGTCATGCTGAAGTTGGTGAGCTGCGTATGCATAAAAACTTGACCCAAATATTGCGAGTTTCAGTTCTGACAGTTTCCTAGCATAGCACCAATGCCAACTGCTTGTTGTACTGAGCAAAACTTGGACCTGGTTTGATAATTAGATATTGGCAATAAGCGACAAGTGACAGTCACTACGTTTAAATGTGTAGAGAACTCAGAGTTCGTTAAACGACCAAATTCAAGTATTCTTTGCTCCAAAACAGTCAAACTCTTGTCCCAGTCTACATGCAGGCCACAGAACCGAATAGGTGCGAGTGGGAGCTAAGAGATGTTCAGGTGCGGCTAGGAATTTAGCATTAGCGCTAAAACCTTGTAGCTGTAATCGCTAACAAAAAAACAGCTGTCATACTTATAATCTCATGCAGACATCTCATTTACTCTGAACATTTGATTTTCAGACAGAACTGTGATACTTAACATAATGGACCAAAACAATAAAACATGTGCTAGTCCATGTCGGAGGGGCCGTAGTTTGAGAAATGACAAAATGTCCAAACGCATGTCTAATATTTGCCTGGCTGTTTTTACCTTGTGCAGTTGAACGCCTCTTCTAGCCAACGTTTAATGGACCGGCTTCTCCAGATGGGGTCTGTGAGAAGTGACCCACAAAACCTTAATTCTCGCGTTTTCATGCATTTCCTGGTGTGAATGTGAAGGTAGTAAAGTGAGTGAGTCTCATTTTTAAAAAAGTTTGAAATGATGACCATGATTTCTGTGTGTATCATAACTGCGTATTCAGAAATAATTAATTTTGCTGTTCTGTAACCTATATATGTACTGTACTATATATTATAGTACCATAGCAGCAGCTGACATGCTTGAATATGTCCGTACTATCATTACCATGCTGTTTTCCATAGGTCTTGGTACTCCATCTATACTGGATGAGTCTGTTAAATGTTAATAGGGATCAAGTGCAGAGTCTGACCTTTCCTGCTTTTTTTCCCTGATCTTGGTCATTCTTCGCCCGTGCTTTCATACAGAGAATATGACATTTGGAACACTTTTGCCTTTAGTGCAGTGACCCCTCTCTTTATACCTCTGCACTCTCCAAAGATCATCTGTCAATCATACAATGTCATACAGCGCAGTTCATATGACTTTTCCTGACATTTTCAGAGCAATTTTTTGTAACGTCATTTTGAGCATGATTTGCACTGTTGACCTGTGGTTGTTGGAAGACTGGAACAAGGTCATTTTTAACCTTAAAGAAACAGATTTAGTACATGTGATGTGACGCCTAAATGAGCTGCTGTGGAGTGCAGTCTCAAGTCAAAACAACACTTATGAGCAAAGCTGATCAAGTGGAGTGGAGTCTTGGGTATTGTTAACCAAACAAAATGACTGCTTTGGTTCCTGATTGTTGCAATATAATAGCCTATCAATTGCTCTTGTGAGTTTTTTATTTATTTATTTTTAATAGATTATTTTTTCAGACCAACGTTTACTTTGTTTTCATACCGTCTTCCTCAGAGTGGTCACGTGATATTGCTGTGACATGTCTGGTCAGCTGATTTAAACAGGTTTTGACGCTGTTTTCCTACCAGTGGAGGCAGGACGACAGCGCCATCTGCAGTCCGACTTCTTCAGGACAGTATCCCAGGGTGGTGAGAGTAAAAAGGCCCCTTCATCCCGGTTTAAAGTCCCATGGGCATGTTTCTGTATTTTGATTGCCTCCTTAAACCAGCGACGATGTTTGTTGTCCTCTGTTTCAATGATGTTTACTTCGTCCCAGTCCATTATGTGGTTCTCTCTTTTGCAGTGGTCAGAAATGGCTGATTTGAGTTGCTCCTGTTCTGCTTTGTGCTTTGTTGCTCGTGTGCTTGCCTATTATTAAATCTATTAAAGCAAATTAACAGAAGACCAGATGAAACTCATTGGACTATTATGCTCTTGTGAGTTCTTTCTAGAAAATGCCCAAAATGATGTGTCAGTGGGTTTCTTGTCAGATCAGTTCGATTCTATCTTCATCCGAAATTACCAAAAAAGCTAACGGCCTACTTACTTGTTTTTCGTTGAGGTAGGTTTGTATTTTTTTAAAGCAAAAAATAAATAAATAAATAAATAATAAAACAAATATGCATTATTTGTATTGGCCTCCAAAAAAAACTACCTTTGGCATTTCATGTTTTTGAACTTAAAATGGCTATGTTCAGACAATACACACCTTTGCCGTGTCCCAATTCAACACTTCTTGAACACTTGAACACTTCATCGGCTGCATTTGAAGGGCACTTAGGTCACTTCTGGCGAGACAAGGCCTGTCCCATTTTATGCACCCCACGACTGCAGCCGACAAATGTGCCCTGCGTTTCCATGGAGATCAGCCGTGTGCATCCGTGCAGACTTCTGTATCCCATCATGCACCGCGCGTGACTTCTTCTACGGGAGAAAGAAGGTATATTTTCTTAAAGTTATGTAATACTAGCTATAACTGGGAAGAAATCACCTGTAACGTTATATTTGCCTATTGATATTCAAAGGGAAAGATTAATTCCTTACTTCATTCAATCTAAAAGAGAAATAACGCCTGCAACAGCGATACCTTGACTCTTCTTCAATTAAATAATAAATAATTAAAAGTAAAACTGTAATTATTTCGGACTCCATTTTAAACGTTTAGCTCATTAGTCAGCAGCCGTCACGGTTACTAGGCGACGTAACGTAAGCGACGTAACGTAAGCGCACAGAGGCACGGCCTTCGCGGACGACGGAGGCTACACGGAGGAGCACCTTTTGTCCGGTGGGATCCTTCAAACGGTACTTCGAAGTGTGCAACCGTTGAATTGGGACACGGCACTTGTTTCTACAGGTGTGCTCCACTACTGGTAACTGGGGTTAGGCTGCCATTTATTGGTAGTAGGGGGAATTACTGTTAAATCAACAAGCCGCACCTGTGGTTAGCAACTTTTTCCAACATGCTAACGGAACCATGCAGTTGCAATGAACGTTATTTGACGACAGAATATAGAATAGATATAACTCTGTCTATCTGTCTATCTATAGCTATACTTAAAACTCTGTAAAGCTCACTATTGACTGGAGATGAACTTTTAGCATTGATAAAACACTCAGTTCTTTAAACAGTGGTCCTGGCTGGTCGTTGCTGTTTGGCTAGAGGGGAACACACCACAAGTAAAAAATCCAATACAACCCTGTGGCACATTCACCACTCCACTAAACTGTTAAAAGGTGATTTTCTTACTCACTGCTTTCTTCACACTTTATAGACACTTTTAGAATTTTTTTGTCAGAAGATGGAAAATCACTTCCCTTAGCGCGCAGACAGAAGATTGAGGTATTGCATGACAAAGTTGACATGGACCTGGCCGTCCAGTTTTTTTGCTATTAAAAAAATTCTCCCAGTACAGATATATTGTGAAAGCAGCTCTGATGGTGAAAATGAGACTGCTGTGTGTTTGTTTGCATCTGATTATAAAGCGTTTTATCATCTGAGAATCAGGAAGTGTGCTGTTAGCAGGCTAGTTGTTTTTAGCTATACTGTGACGGCAAAACTCTGCTCTGGCCTCTTAATGTTGGGTAAAACACTTACAAACTCATCATGAATAATCAGGATGCTAGTAATGCATTAGGAAAGTGAGGAATATTTTGGACCACTACAAATTGCTTAAAATTAATTTGTTTTAATTTTTTTTATTTTTTTTTTAAACCAAAAGAAGTGTCGTATGACCTCTGATGGTGTTTGGTGTGAGTACATTTCATTAGGAAAAAGATTGTGTGCAAACATATTGGAAATCTTTCGTAGTACGGTACCTTAACATTAAAAATATGATTATAAAATGCTCCAAATTTGAGAATTATCTTGTGAATCTAGTCCCAAGACAGAATCAGATATTTCAGATAATTCAGTTCATAGCTGTCGTTCAGAAGAGTAAAAATACAAAACCATTCACAACCAGTCCAACAATACAAGCAGGTACAATATCACATCTGTCAGTTCAGTAGGTAGATACAAGTAAAGGTGCAGACATTAATAAAACAGTGATGAACAGTGAAGGTTAACCTACTCAATACTACTATTAACTGAGTTTGATGGCCTCTAGGATAAAAAATGCGAGTGGGCGACAGTGAGTCAGTTGGTAAAGTGTTTGCTGATCCAAAGATTGGCGGTTGGAATCCTGTTTTCGACATAAACATCATTGGTTGAGCGGTCAGATCCACTGACCCGCAGTTTGGCAGTGCGATTCCAGCTGCCACAGACGAATGCTGTTGTTGTGTCCTTGGGCAAGACACCTACCCTGCTCAAAGTATGTGCGTACACTGGTGTAGGAACGAATGCTGTGTTGTGTCCTTGGGCAAGACACCTACCCTGCTCAAAGTATGTGCGTACACTGGTGTAGGAATGAACGGGTGACTGGTTCCTTGATGTAAAGCGCTTTGAGTGACTTGAAGGTGGAAAAGCGCTATATAAAAATGTGTCCATTTACCTGTTTGTTTTTGTATGGGGACGAGATAGCGCCGCCTAGAGGATGTGGTCTGATATGCGTCTAACTTTGGACCACCTGCCTGCTATTCCGAATTTTCTTGTTCTTAACTGACAGATTGTAACACCAGCTAATAAAACAAAATGTAAAAAAAAAAAACTCACAGTAATGGAGCGATAAGTTACAAAATATGAGTTTGTAACTTATTAAAGTTTCCGGAAAAAAAATAGATTCATTTTTTGCTATGGCGCACCTCAAAGGGAGTATTAAGGAAAGGCAAGTCTATCTGTAAAGCACTTTGAATTACTTTGTGTAGAAATTGTGCTCTACGGAACAAATAGTGCACATTAAAATCACAACCCAAAAAGAAAAAAAAAAAAAATCTAAAATACATTAAAAAAATGGCTGCTTCCAAGTTTTCCAATCTAAAAATCCCTGAAAACCCCTGGCTGCTTCCAACTTTCCCAATCTAATAGAAGGACTCACCAGCCATAGCCACATAAAAGTGAGGCTGTTAAACCAATAGAACAAAGTCATAGGTCTTTGTCATCAGATTGGATATATTAGACTTGACCTTTGACCCAGAAGAGCTGCAGTGGGGAAGAAGAAAGGAGCTGCACTACTGAGATTTATTGGTTGGATTTACAGCTTTTTATTGCTTTTTAATAAAACCATGATGTCACTGTCTTAAACTGACGGTACATGGAATTAAATCAAAAACCTATTATTTTCAGTGGAATCAGAATCTGAGAAAGCTTCAGTGCCACTATCAGTCAACAAAATCCACATGCCATAGAAATGTGCTTTGGCAGTAATACTTCTAATAATTTAATGGTGCACTGTGGAACTCGTCTGGAAGGTCGTCACTTGCTTGTCTCCATAGATATGTTATTGCATTGCCTAAATTATTCCATATTAAGGCATTTATCTTATCACAGGTGTTTTTACTGCCTTGAAAAACATGAATTCTTACTGTGAGCGGGTACTCATCTCCACAGATCTGACCTGTAACTTGGTCTGGCGCCATCACCTGGTCGTCTCCATGAAGATAGATAAGTTTACCGTGGAGCATTCCGAGCAAAGCGTTGACATTTCCATGGAGACGAGCAGGTGGCAGGACCTCCACCATTAAAATGACAGTGTGCCTTTTAAGTATTATAGGCTTGCAAAGTAAAATCGCGTACAGTTTAAGATAGTTTGACTTATCGCAAACACAAAATATACAGCGTGGACAAAACAATAGGACAAAACCAAGCATAGCAAATCAAATCCAAGTGTTGTTTATTTTGAAAGGACATGGTGTGCTCTCACTGTCTGAGATGATCCCAGTGAGTGGGAGTCGTCAACAAATGTAATTACGGACTCGAGTCTGGAAGTGCTGTTGGTGTACATGGAAAAGAGAAGGGTAAAGTACACAGCCCTGTGGACATACTGTGCAGATGGATTGAGTGTGGAAGACATTCGTTTCCACTTTTTGCTTACGTTTGCCTTTTGCAAAAACTCTCAGAAGGCAAAATTTACCCTAGCTCTACTTTTTCACCATTTTGTTGCCTGTTTCAAAACATTTTTAGGTGTAATTTTGTATTATTATTTAGAAGTGTGATATAACTCCTCAAATTTGTTATCCTTTGCTTTGATCACTGCTTGGCACGCTCTTGGCATTCTGCTAATAAACCCTGTGAAGTGAAAACCATTTCAGGAGACTTCATCATGAAACTCATTGAGAGGCGGCCAAAGCAAAGGGTGGCTGCACTGAGGAATCTGAAACACATTTAGAGCTGTTTAACTTTTTGCTTCATATATTTGATGTCTATACAATGTGGAAAGTAGTAAACATAAAAAAATAAATAAATATTATATATAATAGTGTAATGGTTTGACATTTCCCTGTTGTACAGCAAAACAACAAGAAAACGTTCATTTCTCATGGCTTTGGGAAATCACTTTGTTTTCTCATTTAAGACTGTGTCCTCATAGTCCCCATAGAGAATCAGCATTAAATTCTGCTCCAAAATCAATCAGCAGCTCTCACCTCAGAAGCCATTTCTGTTTTGTCCTTTATAATTTGTCACAACTTGCTCTCTTTACAATTACCAACAAGAACAGTTTGCTGGCAGTTTCTAATTATATGTCAACAATAGCAGAATAATTTAGCTGAAAGCAAAGAATGCTGGGAGCCTTTAGTTTGAAAGGCCACTGACAGCACCATTCAGCCTGCCTCCTGTTTTCTCCTTTTGTCGAAGCTCTAAATATATAACGTGTTGTTGTAGTAATCAAAAATAATAGCAGCTGTATGATGGTGACATTTTTGCCCACCTAACACATGGCACTGAAGTCATGCTGTTGAGAAAATGGTCAAAGCTAGTTAGAAAACGAGGTATTAAGTAGTTGGCAAAGCTGGCTCTGGCCATTGTGTTGTTGTGACATGTCAGCCATCTTTGAAGTTTATCCCATTTTGCCAGAGGTGGATAGTAGCCAAAAATTGTACTCAAATAAGAGTAACGTAACTTCAAAATAATATACAAAGTAGTGGACCAAGAATTTACTCAGGTAAGAATAAAAAAGTATTTGGGAAATGTACTACTCAAGTAAGAGTTATTTGGAGCAGTGGTGAAAGGTAATGAAGTAAAAGTAGTAAAGGACTGTACTTAAGTAAAGTACAGATATCTAAAAATTTGACTTAAGTAAATTTTAAGGTGGATACTTTTTACTTTTACTTCACTACATTTGAGAGCAGGTATCTGTACTTTCTTCTCCACTACATTTTTGAACTGGAGTGTAAAAGTAAAAAGTACTTTTCATACGATTTTAGGGGTTATTTTTACCATGTTCGTGGTAACATCCCGACTAAAGTTTTCGAGTTCAAGCTTCGGCTTTGAGAAAATAAAAATAAATAGACAAAATTCATGAGAAACATTAAGAAATTGATTTGTATAGTAACTGTTGACCAAAATATGTATCATTTTTAATTAATATCACTACATTTACACTACATTTACACTTACACATTTTTAATTAATATCACACATTTACACTACCCACTTTGTTCACTAGAAAGATGTCTGCGGTGTGGTGACGTTGTTTGCACTTCCCTTATTTTCTCTCTGCCTGTTTACCATAAAATAAATCTTTACACATTCCAGCAACTTTGAAAGGAAAACAGAACCATTTGTCACAGCTATTGGTATTTTGTCGGCAATTGCTTCAAACTGGAATTTTAAAGGAGCCAGTGTTGCCATTTGCTGTCGATATTCCTCATAAATATTGAATTTTAGGATGCCACGTCCAGCGCAGCCATCACTTTGTCAGCGGCAAAGCAGTTATTGCACAAAGTTATTGAGTTTGACAATGGCCTATTATGCAGCAATCTGACCGATCCATCAGTCGTGGAAATGTTTTTGTTTTTCAAGTTCAATAAGAAAAATTTATGTGACTTTGGACTTTGCTACAAAATGGTTCTGTTTAGCTGCACATATGACTGAAAGGTTTTTATTCTGCGCTCTTCTTTTTTAATGTTAATTTTATGATGATTATTTATGTTTTGATTTGGTGTATTGTGATTTTAATGTCTTTCTCATTCTGTAAAGCACTTTGAATTAGTCTGTGTACGAATTGTGCCTTACAAATAAACTTGCCTTGCCAAAATGCTGTACACATGTGGTGCAGTGGGGTGATTCTGTAATTAGGGGTATATTTCACTGTGAAAAAAAGTGGTTTTGTTTTTTGCTAAAGTAATTACATATTTTCAAAACAGACCTCCCTAAGGGACATAGAGAATGATTTGCTGCACTGCAACTTTTGTTATTTTCAAATAATTCATGTTTTAAAAGTATTTAAATAACTATTTTGTCAACTGGATAACTTATGATACCACATTTGTTTGAAAGGTTTTTTGGCACTGGCAGTACTGTTTTTAGTGACGGATTTAAAACAGGCAGTTCTGAACAGTTTAATACATTTAATACAAAAATAGCTGAATGAAACACTTAAGTACATAGTTTGCGCCTGTAATGAATCACTGACGTTATTAATTCAACCTTCTACAGCTCAAATCTTATCATATTGCCAAAAAATAACCAAAGATTTCCCAGTAGTGCAAAGAAAATGTCCCCACCATAAATACTGGCCCCAAAAATTACAGTTCCTCCTGTTATATATTGAACGATAAGTCGATATATATAAATTGTTGGTTGTATTGGGGTAAAGGGTCTTATTTGAGTGATGCCCTCTGTCATTTTTAGAAAATATAACCAAATATTTAAGGAATTATGGCCCAAAAAATATTTGAATTGCATGGAAAACATGTCAACTGGGTGACATCTATTAAAATGAGTATTTTTAACATGTTTTTTGATATCTATAATCTATTGTGCATTAATGAAAAAGCTTTAACACTTTAAATAAAGCACGAAAAACCTATGTATCTTGCTTCAAAAGCCTAAAAACAATTACAGCTAAATCTCACTAAAGTCAACTGAGTAATGCTATTGAGAGTCTATGGCAATCGTTACTCAGTTGATAGGTTACCCAGGTGCCGCGTTACCCAGGTGGCTTGTTACCCAGTTGACGTGTTACCAAGTTGGTGCATTATCCAGTTTGGCGCATTACCCAGTTGACGCGTTACCCAGTTGATGCTTTGCCTAGTTGACGCATTACCCAGTTGACTCGTTACCCAGTTGATGCATTACCCAGTTGAGGCATTACCCAGTTGACTTGTTACCCAGTTGACGCGTTACTCAGTTGACTCGTTACCCAGTTAATGCATTACCCAGTTGGCACATGACCCAGCTGACGCGTTACCCAGTTGAATTGTAACCCAGTTGACTTGTTACTCAGTTGATGCATTACCCACTTGACGCATTACCCAGTTGACTTGTTACCCAGTTGACGCGTTACCCAGTTGATGCTTTGCCCAGTTGACGCATTAACCAGTTGACTCATTACCCAGTTAATGCATTACCCAGTTGGCATGTTACCCAGTTGGTGCGTTACCCAGTTGAATTGTTACCCAGTTGACTCATTACCCAGTTAATGCATTACCCAGTTGGCGTGTTACCCAGTTGGCATGTTACCCAGTTGATGCATTACCCAGTTGAATCGTTACCCAGTTGACTCGTTACCCAGTTAATGCATTACCCAGTTGGCACATGACCCAGCTGATGCATTACCTAGTTGAATCGTTACCCAGTTGACTCGTTACTCAGTTGACGCATTAGCCACTTGACGCATTACCCAGTTGACTCGTTACCCAGTTTATGCATTACCCAGTTGACTCGTTACCCAGTTGACGTGTTACCCAGTTGACGCATTACCCAGTTGACACATTATCAAGTTGATACATTACCCAGTTGACTTTTTTTATTTATTTATTTTAGGATGTTGTGCGTGTTGTAGAGCTCAGAATGCCCCCACATTACCTTGAACATTTTATGTAATTAAACTCAGTTGACGTCTCAAAAGTTTTGAGGGTGGGTACGCAATAAAACAGGATGATACTTTCAAAGAACTGGGTTAAACCTGAACAGTCTCTTTTCATATATCACTCCGGAAAGGCTGAGGCTTCATTGTGGTGTTGAGTTTGTGACTTTAGAACTAACCATTATAGTTTTATGAGGGATTATCCAAGGCGTTACCCAGTTGACAAAAACTGTTTGGACAAGCACATAATAAGTGTTTTAAAACTTTGTGCTCATTATTTGTTTATTGGATAGTCAGCCTTGTCTTACATTTAAGTTGTTATATAAGACAACATTCTGTACTTATAAATTAAGTCAAACTTTTAAATTTGAACACAAAAATGCTATTCACACCATATACATTGATTGACGCTTTTTTCCACCTTCAAGTCCCTCAAAGCGCCTTTAATTAAGGAACCACTCACCCATTCACACACTAGTGTACGCAGACAGTGGGGGCGAGGTGGGTTAAGTGTCTTGCCCAAGGACACAGCAACACCATTCATCTGTGCGAGCTGTAATCGCACCACAAACCTATCACGTTTATGTCGAGAGCTGGATTCGACCCGCCAACCTTCGGATCAGTGGACAAACACTTTACTAACTGAGCTACTGTCGCCCACTTGATCTGATGATTGTCTTGCTTCTTGTCAGACCACTCTTCTCTCAGTCCACAGCAGGTCAAGGAACTAAATAGTTGGGTAAGAGACGTTCAGGGGCATCTAGTAATTTCGCATTAGCGCTGAAACTTGTTGATATAATTGCAAATAAAAACGGCTATCATAAATATACCCACATGTTAAAGCTTGAACATATAGCTGACCAAAACAATAAAACAACACAAGCTAGTCCTCGTTGGAGAGTCTGATGGATTTGAACTTCACCTCCCCTGACGTAGGATATGTTCATAACAATTTATACAAAAGTCATGATTAACAAGATGCAGTTTCTGAAATGATTATAAACTCCTAACCTGACCTTTCCATCTAACAGCTTGTGCCTGCAGGGCTTCAGTCATCTGTGAAATCACAAGCTGCAAATGTTGGCACCATAAGCCACGTAGGACCAACACACTTGACACTCTAACTACATCTCGCAACTCGCTTCGACTAACTTCACTGCATCTTTAGTGATAAACAGAGACTGTATAAAGAAGTGGACTAAGTGAGTGTGACATCACCCATACCGTCCGGCTCCAGTCAAATGAAGCTTGTCGAGGCTGGCGGTTATAGGGGCGAATTTGGAGCCAAGTTGCATATTAGGATTTCCGAACGTGAGTATCATAGCAACCAAAGAGCCACTCCAGAGCGAGACTGTTGAAGGTAACGCCCCTTTCCGCGCGTACTGCTGGTTTGACGGGGAGCGGGCGCTTAGCAACACCTTCAAACAAACCGGCTAGTGGGTTAGCTGTGTCCTTTTATATATACAGTCTATGGTGATAAGATATAAAATGACATTATTCAAGGGCAATAGCAAATCTCTATTCAAGATCTATGCATTTTTCATTAGTTTTACGATTGTCAGGTCCCGCTTTATTTTACAGTATTTCTTAATTTGTAACATCGCAAACGGAAATTTAATTCTGTCAACTGGACAAAAGTCAATAAAAGTTTGAGCGAATATGTTTTGTCGCTTATCCAAGAGGCTTCTT
The DNA here is from genome assembly GCA_000787095.1 of Periophthalmodon schlosseri. Classification (NCBI taxonomy): domain Eukaryota; kingdom Metazoa; phylum Chordata; class Actinopteri; order Gobiiformes; family Gobiidae; genus Periophthalmodon; species Periophthalmodon schlosseri. The sequence goes on from KN485095.1 coordinate 42,228, forward strand.
CAGTTCTGACAGGATACTGCCTTATATCTGCCTGAAGGGATATATTAACTACACTGAAGTAAGTGTTTTGTGCATTTCTTGGATGAGTGGCGAAATGAACTCACCCTAAAATTTTTTTTCTTTTGCTATGGACGACTGAGGGATAACATGTCTGTAGGAGTCGAGGGGTGGAGTTATATGTTATTACATATTGTTATATTGTACTTAACGTGGTAAACATAGAATTGAGGGTAGTGTAAAATGAAGTGTTATGAAAAAGTAATATGTGTACAGGATAAGAGCTGAAGCTTTTCTTAAACAAGACCTATCGTGCTCATATCTGCTCTAGAGCTAAAATCTACGACATCCTTGGATCATTATGTTATAATTTGCATATTTTAAATTGCAATATTGATCTAAAACGACTTGATAAAAGAAACAAGAAAGCAGACTTCCACATTAGAAAACTGCGGTGCCCAATGGGAGCTGACGTTGTCGTAAACATCATCACAACAAAGAGTCTGCACCTCTGATGGACAGCTGCAGATCCTGCTAGCGAGCAGTGGATTTTTTTTTCATTTGTACCAAAATGACTCCGCGACTCTGCCAAATCCTATGCAATTCAAAAAATAAAATTGAAGAATGAAGTACATCACAGTGGACGTGTGCCGATGGCGGCAAAAACTGGGATTAATCAGCAATATGGCGTTTTGAAAATGAGCGAAAAGATTCAAGATTAAACATGCACGAATCACTCCAAATACAACTTCGGGTGAATAAATGGTGAGGGAAAACAACTGTAACATGATTATAAGCTCTAAAAAGTCGATTTTACATAATAGGTTTGGTTCAAATGCCTCCACTCTTTGGAGCAGATAAAAATATAGTTTTTAATGTTAGCTGTTAAATGTAACTTAGTGTGGTGCTAGGTTGAAATACGACTCTCACAACATATACTGTATATATTAATATTGCTTACTTTACCTACCTTTTAACAATGTATACAGCCTAAACCAGTGTTGAAAGTTGATCAAAAGTTTGGTCGGAACAATCTGGAGTAAATATTTACCCCCATCCTACAAAACGTCCCCTCGGAGTGTGCTTTCGAAAAACACTTGGGCACCACCTGCTCGAGTGCATCTGCCTGGCGCCCAACAAAAGCTCTGCTAATTGGAAGTACGACAAAAAACTAGCAACGCAATGAATAGCAAACAATGGTAGTGCTAGTTGCTACCTTGGCATAGCATTGAAGAGACAGACGAATGAGATGAGAAATGAATAAAGATGGTTTGACCTTAAGAGTGGCAAAACAAAATGGAATTGTGGTGCGGGGCTGGGGTTACCGCGGTGACAGATGCGGCAATGGGGTAATCACTTGTGGTTGTTTATCAGGGAAGGCCGCCCTAGAGCCATTCACTGTATTGATGGTGGACCTCAGACGACGATAATCTTCTTCTATGACAAGGCGTTGACAGATGAGCGTAAATCACTAGCTAAACTGGCCACACTTTTATGGGACATGAATAACTTAAACGTAAAAGTGGTATCGGAGCCGTGTATAACTTTTTCATTGATGTGCAGTGTCCGTAAACCATAACCATTTCTGAATATAAGCAAACCAAGTACAACCAACTTCAATTATTATTGCACCAAAAGATTACAAACATGATTCTGTGGTCCAATGGTTGGCAGTTCATATTGGCAGAAAACACTGAGCTCGCCTCTCCACAGATGTGACCCGTAACTTGGCCTGATGAAGCCCCCTGATTGTCTCCATAGAGATAGAACTGTGGAACATGCCAGACAAAGCAAAACCATATCCATGGAGACAAGCAGTTGGCGAATCCTCCACCAGAAAAGTTAAATAGGGCACCTTTAACTTTTGACACATTTTTAGAGTTAAAGACGAAGTTTAAATCTGTCAACTGGATAAAAGTTGACAGGTTTGTCCAGTTGACAGATTTAAACTTTGTCTTTTGCCACGGATCAGACCTGGACGACTGAGGGATTACACGGACATTTTTAGACTTGTAGTTTGAACTTTTAAGTGAGTACAAATTTTGAATAATTTTCTAAAATGTGCACGCACCTTTCATAAATAAAACATCACTTGGATCTTTATTTACGTTCATTGTCTTGACCTCTTATCCGCGCCCATTTATCTGTATGATTGCATTTCCCTGCGCTCTTCACTTCTGCATCTGTCTTCATCTCACTCCAGAGAATTTCATTTTACAGTCCTGGCAACCCGCTCCTCCTCCTCCTCCTCCCCAGCCCCCAACGAATCTCCTATCATTCACATCACAGGTTGTACTTAACAGCCCCACTTAAGCATTCGAAAAGAGGGCTTCAATTCCACGCCACTCGCCACTGAGAAGGAGCTAAGGGGCCAACCGGGGCCAAAGCTGCAGCTGACAAGTAAAAGAGCCTCTTGGGACCATCCTGAAGTGCCCCATCCGCCCCCCCCCAGAGAAGAGACAGACGTAGTACATCCCAAAAGAGCAGGCTTAATGGAATCGCTATTATCCGGCAACCTCCGACCTCCAATCATTATCAGGTCTTCAAGCAGCATTTTCAAGCACCGTTTTCTGTTTGAGAGAAGAACACAGCCTAAATACGCAGGGTTTGTGTGAATGATACGAAACGCAGCTCCGGGTATGTTTTTGATGAGGAAAGAACGTTATAACATAGATCAACCCTTTAAGCATACACTCCCCCGACATCTGAAAAAGTCCAGAAGGCAAAATACTGTCTTTTCCTTCATAAGAGCAGGAGGTTGGGTTGTTTGTTTGTAAAGGGTTGAATGTAATGCAGTTTGAGAGTAGCACAAGTCCCTTAGATCCTGACTGATAGTTCCAGATGGTTGGGGTCTGGTCCAGGCACTGAACCGTGGGATAGCTTTTGGCATTTCCTGTGCTCTCCTGACTCCCTCACAAAAAACATAATGGGCGTTTTTGGGGCAGAATGGAAAAGGGACTGATGCAAGAAGAGGCCTGAGGTCATCCAAAACTGGTCCATGCCATATTTCCAATTGGTTTGGGAACACGTGCAGGCTAATAGAAAAATGTACTCCAGATGAATTGCAGACCCCATGAGACAAAATTTTCTTAACAGTTCTTCGGTGTATTTCTTAACACTTAATTTTCAACAAATACAGACACTTTTGACCTTCGTAAGCTATATAATGTCTTAGTGCATTGTGGGTATTTAGACCAAGCAGATGGCACAACAGTTTTCCAATTTTGTAAGTCTGGCATGCACAAGAATTTGACTTTTCCACACAAAAGTAACTGCGTATTTCTTGCCGGTGTCCGTACGTGTTCCTAAAGTCTCCTCACTCGCGACACCCATTTTGCACTTCATGTTTAACTAGGGTTGTCAAAAGTATCGAAAATCAGATACTAATTGATACTAAAACTAGTATTGAAACTAGATATTCATTTGAGCAGGTATCGATACTAAAAAGGTCACAGAAATGAACCTTTCCTGAATCGCTTTAGAATGATTTTGAGCTGTATCAGAACAAGTACAAGACACACAGACCACACACATAGTAAAATCTCTATGGTATCGGAAGCGGTATTGAGTATCGAGTTTATTCCTTGGTATTGAAATCAAATTCCCATTGCAGCCAATTTGAAATTTTTTAGATTTATTTATAATTTAGACATGTAAAATAGTTCAAAAATTGATTCTGTTTTTTTTTTTTTTTTTTTTTCTTCAAATTAATAGTCTTATAATCTAAATGAATAGCTTTTTAACAAAAGATAAACAATAATTCTAAATCTGTTCCAAACATTAACAACAATCTCAGTTGGTAATTCCATTTTATGAACACATTTTATGCACCGCCTAAAAGTAATTTAAAAAGTATCAGAACATACTTCATACTCGGTGATAGATTTATTGATCAGTATCCTGCACTGTAACTCTTCAGTCTACCCTCCAGTTGCCCTATGAGCTAAATAGACAACTCCCAATAACTCACGCCAAAATTTCTTCAAACCTGAACCAACACGACTTTCAGTACAAACATCCAACATTTTCCAACTACAATTTCTGTGTTTTGCTGCAGATTTCATCATCTCGCTACATGTTTAACTGGTCTCTTTTCCAATGCAATAACCAATCTAAAATGTTCCGCTGTTGTGAAGTGGGTGGAGGAGGAAGGCGGCTGGGCTCCGTGGGCGGGTGCCATTTTCATCTGTGTGGTCATGTGACCTGTCAGCTCAGTGAATGGACTGCATCGGGGGAGTGTTGGAGGAGTGGGAGGCTGGAGCGATTCCATGAAGTGACACAAATGATTAGCTAGTGTCTGCGTGATGTCTCCTAATGCTAGCCTGTGTTATGCTAACTTTTCAACTAATTTTGTAGTTTTTTTTTATCAATAACATACCTGGAGTTGTTGTTTTTCATTCACAAATAGGTTAGTGTTGTTCATATTTACTTTGTCAGTGAAGCTCCTCCATGTTTTGAAAGTCCATACCTTCAGTAGATATGTCCCATTGTCATTACAGGGGTCAAATTGCCTCCACTACAGGTTAGCATCAATACTTGTCATTGTTTTAACTGAATTATTTGTTCCTTTACCAAATGTCGACTCGAATAGTCTGTAATGGTAAAAACCCAAAACAACATAATAAGTATAAGGACAGAACTAGCATGGTTGTTAGCATGTGTAGCTAACAGAAATGTGTTGCTTTTGTGTGAACTGAAGGGATTCATAATCTTGGCACAGTTTCTTGCAAGACCGGTCTTCACAAATAGAATGATAATGAATAAATGATATGATTAATTTGACCCATTTTGAATGCCACTTGCGTAACCCATCAGGAGCGGTGGTTGGCGATGGTGCAACACCTGAGTGAGGATTTTTATTGGGATTAAAGGCCCTGTAACCAATTTTTTGCCCATGTATTTGAGCTAAATTTGCCCCAGTACAGATATATTGCATAAGCAGCTCTTGGTCAAAATAAGTCTAATTCTTGAACAGTTTATTGTCTGAGTGTGAGGACTAACTTTGGACCACTGCAAACCCTGCAAACATTTTTAAGACAGTAAAAATCAGATACAGCGCCTTTAAGTCTGTAGTGCAACAATTTTACATCGAAACACAATTTGTGGGGACAATTTTTCAAGAAATGTCACCTTTAATGTAAAAACTATTCTGTAAGTAAGTAATAAAAAGGGACAATTTGGATTTGTCACTGCGGCTGTAACTGCATTCTGTCCTGGCAGCGGCTAAACATTCCTCTATTTACGTCAGGAGTGATTCGATTAGGCAGTTCCAATTTAACGGATTTATTATCGGGGGCTAGCGACAAACTGCAGGGACAGAAGTGGGCTGGGAACATATGCATAGGGAGCAGTGTACATCTGTGACAGGAGACCCCAGAAGAAGGCGCATTCTGACAGCTGTTGGCATACTGCAGTTTTTTTTTTTCTCCAAATCATAGCGGTCTACTTTCCCATGAAGCGATCCCGAGCCTTTGCCAAAATACAACTTAATCCCCCAAACACATGGACCTCTTTCAACCCAGAGCGGTAGTGTGTTAACAGCTAAGTGTGTATGTCGCATTATTAGCGCCACAAGATAGAGTTTCAGTGATTACCGGCTATAGCTGAACGTGTGAATGAAGTTAGCATGACAGTAAGCAAACAATGTGATGTCAGAGTTAAGATGTGGAAAAGTCCTTACTTAGTTCCACTGGAGTTATGTTCCACTGCGGCCCTGACTGTAACGGGTGTACGTTATCTAAAATGTAACTGGTTTGAACTGGATTTCAAGGGCAACGATATATAGACGTGGACTTCAACTTGTCTACACTGCTTTGAAATATACATTTGTTTTTGGTTAAAATAGCTGAATTGTTATGGTAGAATAGAATGACCTTCTAGTTCGCTCTTTCTCATTGCAGTATGTTATTATAGTTCTGTGCAGATGCTGGTAAGACTTTATTGTCCCTGTCAACCAGTCATTGAGCAAAATGCTGGGTCTATCAAACAACTGAATTAAGTGCAATAGTTTATATATATTTTGTATTTGATTCTGGGTTTATTTTAGTACAAAAAAGTCCTGCCCACTGTCTGGGTCCCCTCTGCTAACTAGTCCCGGAAAGTACTCACATTACTCTAATAATGTGATTTTTGGGAAAAATTGTGCTGCTCTGAGTAGATTTTTATTATTTTATTAAATTGTAATTTTATTTAAAATTGTCCCATTGCATCGGCAGCTAAATCTGATTGAGCTAAGATAATTTGTGGATTGCTATTTTAAATGATTTAGTTCAGCTTTAAATTATTTGCTTCGTCAAGTTTTGTATAAAAGTTCTGTTGTTGTGTCGTAGGCAAGACACTTCACCCACCTCGCCTAGTGTAAAAGTGGTGTGTGCATGAGTGTTGGTTGTGGTTGGCACAGTCGGCCCTAGGTTAGTCAGTCTAACCTAGGGTCGCTGTGGTTTCAATAGTAGCTTTTACCACCGAGTGTGGAGTGAATGAACGGCTCTATATAAATCACTTATTAAGTACAATTATTATTAAACACACATTTTTTACTGTTTCCACCACCACTGTGCTCATATATTTATTTGCTTTATGTTATGCTAATCCGCAAGTAGCATTGAGAATTCTTACGGCGGCGTTTGGAACTCATAAACTCGCTGTCATCTGAAACCAAGTTAATAGAGATAATAATTACAAAACGCAGATTCTTAGAACGTGTGCATTTCTACTGCACGTTTAAGGACTGTGTTTTCTGAGCAGCCCTCACGAGTCATCTCTTATCATTATACTCCATCATTAAGTGTTATTATTGGACACTTTTAGCCCGGCTGGAACTACGTGTGAAATCCTATATACTCCTAAAGCCTGCGTGTTCCCTGTGAGGCCGCCGCGCATGTGACCCAACGGAAATGTCTGACACCGCTTTTGGACGACGACATCCGAATTATTGGTTTTTGTCATCCGTTGGAGTATTTGAAAATGGCCCATTGTGCAGTTGCGATGCGAGTGTTTGCTGACGGATTCCATAGTGATGTCTTGTTTAGCCTCGCAATAAAAGTAAACAACAAAGCTAGCCAAAAAGAACAAAAGAGCTCCAGTAGAATCATGAGGGGATTGTGAGAAGATGGATGATATGTGACAGACTGTTGGATACATGACAACGCAAGCAGAGACTCTGCTTCTGACACAGTTTCCAAATGCTAATTTCCACGAAACTGCCCAATTTTAAAATAAGCTTCATTGTGGACTTCAGTAACCTGCCACGGAGCTTAAAGACGCATTATGGAACTTTTTTGGTGGAGGTGATTGCTTTGCATGGAATGGTCGGGAGTATGTGACAGTGTTCGGGAGTAAGTGACATCACCAGGCCTAGTTAAGGGTCAGATCTGTGGAGAGACGAGCATGTTTAAAGTAACAATGGAAGCTCCTGTAATTGAATAAATGCAAAATGTAATGTAGTTTAATGACATACTGTGGAACATTCCAGGCAAAGCAATATTATTATTATCAGTGGTGGAGGGTAACAAAGTAAAAGTAGTAAAGTGCTGTACTTAAGTCAATTTTTTAAGTATCTGTACTTTACTTAAGTACATTTTACAGTGGGTACTTTTTACTTTGACTTCACTACATTTGAGAGAGGACTGAAAAGTAAAAAGTACTTTTCATATGATTTGAGGGGTTATTTTTACCATGTTCGTGGTAACATCCTGACTAAAGTTTTCGAGTTCAAGCTTCGGCTTCGGGCAAACAAAAATAAACACACAAAATTCATAAGAAACATTAAGAAATTGACTAATATTGTTACCGCTGACCAAAACATGTATCATTTTTTAATCAATATCATTACATTTACACTTAAACAAATTAACAACACTTGTGTCAAATACTTTTACTTTTTACTCTAAACGTACATTGTTTACTTAGTAGATTTTTTCACGTGATACTTACCACTATTTACTTTGAGTAACTTTTTGCTTTTGTATCTGTACTTTTACTTAAGTAACAAAATTGAGTACTTCATCTACCACTGATTATTATTACCACGGAGAAGCAAGTGGCAGACTCTTTACAGAAATGTTACGTAGTATGCTTTTAACTTGTGGCCAGTGTCTTTGTCTTTGGTAAGTGGGGTTTATTGGGCAGGACTTGAAATGGGGGTGAAGAGTGGGGACATTCAGAAATCAGTCGTTACCAGATTTGATCTCATGACGACGAGGGCGGCAAAAACAACATGGCCGTCCTGCGGCACGATCTCATGACAACTCTTATTATATCATATCACCAGGGTCTTAAGCGATAGATGACATACCAAATAACTGCAACCTCTGAGAATTGCTAATTGCCACTGTTCTTATTGCTATTTCAATTGGATATGATTCAAATCCCTTTATTTAACCCAGGGGGTCATTGTAGGAGCCAGCAGAAGAAACCGTGCCATTTCTTGGAATCGCATTACACCAATACACGAACACGTGATTGTCTGAGAAGTGTCCTACAAAAGTGTCCTTAAACCTGCCGTAGTACTTCAAGCTGAGATGGACTGAATAAGCAAGTGAATAACAACAGCAACTAGCAACCAAAAGTTACAGAAGTTGCAGTTCTAATGATGGTACAAACGGTGAAGGTTGGTGTTATAAGGTGTGATTCCAGGAACTCATTTAGAAGAGGCCAGAGCAGAACTAACAGTGTTCAGAGTTGACGAAAATGTGTGAAAGTGGTCACAGGGGCAGGTGACCAAGAAATATGCTGCCTCCAGCTGTTCTCGAAGGACAGAATGGAGTATTTCATGTACATATTTAACTCGCCCTCTGCTCTGTGCTTACTTCATTCTGGAATTATAATTTCTTAATCAGTGATATGCGTAGGATTCGGCCTTGTCAGTCTCCAGGTATGTTTTTGATGAGGAAACAACATTATAACAGAGATCAGAAAACAGCGTAATATGGGCCCTTTAAGGTCTCATGGACGTTTGCATCTCGGTCAAACTACATCTCCTTTATGTTCTTGTGAAACGTTAAGGATCAAATTCATTTTCTCTGCCAAAACATAAAAATCTGTCTGTCCATTTGCTCGAATACAAACAGTGCAGTGTAATCAGTTTAGCAGATTTGTATAGTAAAATGATACACAGGAAGCACCACAGCTTGAAGGGAAATTAATCTGAAAGGAGGCAAGGTAAGTTTATTTGTATAGCACAATTCCTACACAAAGTGCTTTACAGAATAAGAAAGACATCAAAATCACAATACAAGCAAATCAAACCATGAATAATCATCATAAAATGAACATTAAAAGAGAAGAGTGCAGAATAAAAACCTTTCAGTCATATGCACAGCTAAACAGAACCATTTCGAGCCTGGATTTAAACATTGTCAAAGTAGAGGCCTGTCTCACATCTTCACTAAGACTGTTCCAGGTTTTAGCTGCATAAAACTGAAACGTTGATTCCCCATGTTTAGTCCTGACTCTGGGCACCAGCAGGAGGCCGGTCCCTGAAGTCCTCAGAGTGTGAGATGGTTCATATGGCACTAACATGTTGGAGATGTACTTTGGTGCTGGGCCATGGAGAGACTTGTAACAAGCAGAGCTGCTTTAAAGTCTAGTCTCTGGGCCACAGGAGCCAGTGCAGAGACCTGAGCACAGGACTTATGTGCTCGTGCTTCCTGGTTCTACTCAGGACCCGAGCAGCAGTGTTCTGGATGTACTGCACCTGTCTTAACGCTCGTTTGGAGAGGCCCATGAGCAGGACGTTACAGTAGTCTAACGTACTGGAGGCAAATGCATAGACAAGTCTCTCTAAGTCTGGTTTTGACTGTATCCATTTTATTTTTGTAAGAAATTATTTGATGAAAACCAGTCTTTGCACGTTATTATTTATTTTATTTTTCCTGTTAATCATGGTATTTTCTAGCTTTCTTCTTGAGTTAGTTTGTAGATTTCATATTGTGACACTTTTTTATTGTAATTTAAATATGTATTAATCTTTTAATTGAACAGGTCATTTAAATGTCTTTTTTTTGTTTATTTGAATAGGGACAGATACATCAAACATAGATTAACAATTCAGTAATCTGATGCAGGTGTCACAGTGTTTATAGTTTAAGCTAAGTCGCAAAACACCAGTCCTGAGACGAGCTTTGAAAACTGTTCAAATTTCACTAAAAAACAGTGAGATTATTTGTAGAAAAAGCAAAGATACAGTGAATTTGTCAAGAGAATCAAATATCAAAATATCACACACTTACAAACTCATTCATTCACATTTGTCAAGAGATCAAATATCAAAATATCACACACTTACAAACTCATTCATTCACATTTCACTCTTTGTCAGCCCCCCCCCCATACTCTCTTTTTCACACAC